>ML782976.1:620686-638043 GCA_009831015.1 Picea engelmannii
CCAAGCTCTAACTGCCAGATGCCCAAATCTATGGTGCGCCCCCTCTGAAACTGCCAGATCTGCTCCAGAACTCCACTGAGATACCAGAATGTAAATCCCCTCCACAGGAATGACTGTCCTGCTGCTGTGATCACTCTGCAACTAATATCAACGAATTCTGATGGCTAGAAACTTCTCCAGGAAGCAAACAGCCTGCTAAAGCCATGCGCCCTCCTCAAAGATGAAGTCTCTCCAGTAAATAAATGGTGAATGTTGCTCCAAGCCTCCATGACTGAATGCTAACGGCCTCCTCCAATGCTCCTCATGCAACAAGTCTCAAGCTCAAACTCCAAAAACTCCTCCTCTCACAAGCAAAAGTCTCCTCATGAACTATGCGCCCCTCCTTTGGCCTTTTGCCCTCTTTAGGCAAGAAAATGAAAACCTAAGATCCAAGGGATGAGATCATCCCTAATCAAAAGTTGAGATCACTCCTCATAAATGTAATCTCAAAACCCACTTTTGGGTTAATTCCCTAAGTCACTTTATGTCTCCTCAAAATCACCAAAAAGGTGATTTAATGTTCACTTTTGCCAAAAGTGACATTTTGCACTTTAACCAAAGTCAAAGTACAAATAGACATAAAGTACTAGGACAAAGTGCCAAATGACTTTCCCACATGTGCTAAGGAGGGAAAACACATGGGGAACACCTCCTCAGGTACTAATCTCAACATCAATGATGTGGCTCATAGCTAAAACATAGCTTGAAAGTCTCTGTGGTCTCTTGCTCCCTCGAAATGTACCACGAGGAGCTGCATGTCCCTCTGCCTCCTGCAGAGTCTGTCGAGCTCATGTAGGCCTCTTCTAGCCTACTGCAATGTCTCGGGGAACATCAACTGGAACTACGGGATCAACTGGATCAACTAGATCGGTAACTATCTCCTTCTAAACTGTTGAAGGGGGAGAAGGTACTGCCTCTTTTTCCTTCTCGCTGTCAATCTCCATATGAGATTCTTTGGATCTTCAAAAAGCTATCTCTTTTTCAAAGGTGACATCTTTGCTAACCTCGATTTGTGTCTGACCAGGGATGTAGATCCGGTATGCCTTCGAAGATTCACTCTATCCCACAAATGTACCCTTTCTTCCTGAAGGGTCTAGCTTGGTCCGCTTTTCCTTGGGTACATGAAAATAAACTGGACACCCAAATATTCTGAAGTGTCCAACCTCAGGCTTCACTCCGGTGAAAGCCTCTTCGAGAGTCATGTTCTTCAGAATTTTATGAGGACTCTTATTCTTAACGTATACAGCTATCATGGATGCCTCTGCCCACAGAATCATAGGTAGATTTTGATCATGTATCATCGCTTTGGTTGCCTCAACAATGGATCTATTCTTCCTCTCTGCAACCCCATTTTGTTGAGTGTTATAAGGAACGGTGTACTCCCTCTTGATCCTTGCCTCAATACAGAAATCACTGAAATCCCTGGAGGTGTACTCTCCTCCATTATCTAATCTCAGCACCTTGATCCTCCTCCCAGTCAGGTTCTCAACCTGAGCTTTAAACTCTTGAAATATTGCAAGGACTCCATCCTTGGTCTTCAAGAAGTAAATCCACATCTTCCGAGAGTGATCATCGATGAAGAGCACATAGTAAAAATATTCGTTCAAGGAAGCAACAGTCATGGGTCCACAAACATCTCTATGTTTCAAGTCCAAGATCCCCTTGGATCTATTTTCACTGCTCGAAAAGGACCCCTTGACATTCTTGCCAAGAGCACAACCTCTGCAAACGCCATCATGCTCGATATGTATCTCTGGAAGGCCTGTCACCATCTTCCCTGGAGCGAGAAGGGCTCTATAATGTAAATGAGCAAGTCTCATATGCCATAGCTCGCTCAAGCTGACAGTATCATGTAACAAGGCCTGGACTGGTCGAATAGTCAATATGTACAAATTGTTTTCTCGAACACCAATCACCTAGGCAGAATCCATGTGTCAGTTCTTGTGCCATGCAAGAACTTTCCTTTAGAGAAGGTAACCTTGTAGCCTTTATCCTCTCAAGAAGAAACAGAGACAAGGTTCCTTTTCATCCTAGGTACATATAGTACCTCACTCAATTGGAGTGGTATGTCAGAATCTAGTTGGAAAGAAGAAGTTCAACTCCCTTCACAGTATATCTGGCATTGTCACCAAGCACAACATGTGGACGAGACTCTTTCTCTACAAGGTCTGTAAGATGTTCTCTATATCTAGTCATGTGTCTGGAAGCACCACTGTCAATCAACCAAATATCACTATCAGTAGGAATCGTACCTAAGAGTGTTGATATGAAGAAAAATGCTTCAGCTTTTATGTTTTCATCTCTCTGATGTGGTTCTGGATCAACATCAACATTGGATGAATGTTGTCTTCCTTTCTTCCTGGTAGGACAATTTCTCGCAATGTGTCCATACTTGTCACATCTGAAACATTGATCCTTGAAATGTCTTTTCTATGTTCATGACCTGAAGCTGCTAAAGTTTTCTTGTCTTTGAATGCTTTGTCGAAACTTCTTCTATTTCTTCTGCCTCTCTTTGCATGAGAAGCAAGGACTTGATTGTCATCATGATGGGAGTCTTTCACTCCTCTAGCTATAAGTCTGATTTCCTCCTGAATGCAGTCTGTCCATAGACGATCAAATTCAGGTAAGTTTGCTCTTCCACTGATACTTTGAAGGAATGGTTCTCAATGTCGTGGAAGAGCATTGAGAGTAATCATGACAAGTTCTCTGTCTATTCTGGTTTCTCCAATAGTACCCAGTTGATCTTTGATCTTTGAAATCTTCATAAAGAAGGTAGCAATGGTGTCAGCTTTCATAATCTTGATATTTTGAAGTTGGCGTTTCAATGTAAGAGCTTTGTTTGTGTTGTTGCTCTCAAACATCTTCTTTAATGCATCATACATTTCATAAGTTGTCTTCAGGGTAGAGATGTGAGGTAGTAGATGATATCTTACTGAATAGATGATTATCTTCCTTGCTTTGACATCGTCTACCTTCCATTCAGCGTTCTTTTCATCGGTTGTTGTTGCTGGTAGACTCTTTTCTATCAATCTCAATAGGTCAGCATCTTCCAGAGTGATGTGTAATCTTGACTTCCAGGAGTTGAAGTTGCTTGTTCCATCAAGCCTATCTTCCACCAAAGTTTTGTTCCTCATGGCTTGCAGATTCTTCACAAACCCTAACGTCTAGGCTAGAAACCCTAGTGTTTTTCAAGAGGTCTCTGGGGGTTTGTTGGACTTATGACTGCCAACAAAAAACCCTAGAGAGTCAAAGGAACCTCAGCAAACTAAAAAAATACTTCAACAAGCTGCAAAAACCCTAAAACCGAAATTCTGCAAAAACGCTAGGGCCAAAAATCAAACTCCTTCAATTCTTGATCTGAGAGTTGCAGGAGGTGCGCATGTAGTTTCTTTTCAATTTAGCATGAACTTGAACCATAAATAATGCAACTATACAATATACAATAGCTGCAGTAACCAAGATCACAAGAAGAATAACCATGGACAAGATCACAAGAAGTTATCCTTGGAAAACCCTTCTCAATCAAGGTAAAAACCCGACAATCCTTTTCTATAGAGTCAAGAGAAGATTCCCCCACACACCACAAACCCTAGAGCACACAAGAGGGTGCTCTATAACCAATAAAACTTGCGCCTAAGAGAATTGCACACTTCAGCCTTGTTATCCCCCACTTTTAGGGATAACTAGGAGATCATGTCTCGAGGCCCACAGGTCCTAGACATGGAGTACCAAGAGCAAGATTGACTTTAGCATGGCCCTGGAGGGCCCGCCTTTTCTTTCTTCTAGCACCTTTATCTTGTCAGCAACAGCAGCATCCATCACCATCGGCTTGGTCTTGTATTAGAGATGGTTCTTTCTCCATGAGGTAATTAGTCTGAATATCATGGTATGTGTCACTTTGATCATCAAAACCCTTGAATATGTGCATTTGATTCCTCTTGTTTCTAACAAATGCTTGGATCTTACACTTGCCCACTTGACCATGTCTGGGGGGATTGACAGGATGCCCTAGTAAACCTGTGTCCTTAGGTTTTGGTTTGCCACTGGGGGGGATTTATGAAAAGCCATCATCCGCTCCCTTCACAGCACCACTTTTTCATCTTGCTTCCCGCTCACTTATCCCATTCCACTTGTCCGGGCAATGGATTGACCTATTTACGGGATTGCACCTTACCTCGTGGGAAGAAGGGACTAAAGGCCCAGAAGGTAAAAGCAAGCTGGCAAAAGTTAAAAGCCTAAGAATAAAACCTCGAGATGCTTCGCCCAGGGATCCCCGAGAAAGCAATTAAGGGCTTCTCAGCAAGAAACAAGAGGAACCCGTAAAAATAACAAAACAAGACCTAGTCAGAGGATAGGGGGTCTCATCACGAGCCAGCCTATTAGGTCCATGGGTACCTAGCAGTATGACATTGCCACTAACTGGTTACCACGCCAGGGTAGTGACTCTTGGTTGCATGGCCAAGGGAAAGGGGGTCTCATCACGAGCCAGCCTTCTGATTTCTGCAAAAGTACTTGTGGGTAACGCTGTCACCACTGGTCACCACGCCAGGGCAGTGTCCCCTAATTAGCCTCTTGAAGAAAAAAGCAAATTAAAAATAAAAGAATAAAAGGAAAGAATAAAGGCATGGGCTTGGAAAGATTTGCATCCAGGACAGGTGCAGCTCGCCTTCTACAAAGGCACCCACAGGTAAAGCTTTGCATCCTCTGCCCTCACTGCACACACTTGCTTGGACATCCCTTGACCACATCACCCACTTGCATGGCTTGGATGAGGTCTCTTTCAGAAACTTTCCTTTTCCAATGGACACTAGCCCAATAGGACGCCCTGTCATTTTCTCCAAATGTGTATTGCAGGCTTGTGTAATGTCTTTGAGCTTTGATTGATGTATTAGGGATTTTATGCACGTGTTTAATAATATTGATGATGAGATGTGATTAACATTGCTATGATCCCTGTGACTGATGAGCCCATGGAGGGCATAGTTGTTGATGTGCAGGATCATGCTCGACGGACAGGTACCATTTGGACCGATACACATGGGGAAATGATCAGTTCAGAGTCTGGACCTCCATGGGGCTAAAGATCCCATCAGATGGATGTTGAGACCCCATCAGGGGGCAAAGACAGGACAGAGATGGATCAAGGGCTTTTCACCGGAGAAGAGGAGGACGTTCCACCAGAGGCACCCTGGCAGAGCTTGACCTAGGGGGGTTTTACCCTTTTCAGTGGAACGTTGGCCTTGGAAGGCCTAGGACGTCACCCTTGCTTCATGGACGTTTTGGCAAATGGACAGGGCAGTTTGGCACGTGTGGCAGCTTGGAGAAGCCCAAGGGGGGCTAACGTTTTGCTCTTGGAGGCTGCATTTTCCCTAGAAGGGGCTAACGTCACCCTAGAAAGGTGATGACGTCCTTATGTTGCTTGATTAGGGTTTTAATTTGTCATTTAATGTAAAACAGTATGATTTTTGGTATTTTGGCCTCGTCGGCCTTTTTATGACCTAAAAGTAAAATTAGGTCATTGATACAGTATATATTGAGGGTTTTCACTCTCATTTAGACATCATCTCTCACTCACTCATTAGTGAGGTCTGAAATTTGCGCCCTCTCTTGGGTTATTGGCTGAAATTATGAAGCGCACTTGTTGAAGGAAGGCATTTTTGGATTCATATTGGCATTTCTTGGCATTTTCTTGATGGAATGTATTACAACTAGGGTTTGCTATGATGTTTCTTGGTGAAATGTAAGTGAATTTCTGCAAAACTTCATAAATGAATGGTTTTATTGTTATTTCTTGCATTTAATGTTATAAATTTGCTGCATAAACCCTAGGTGACAAGCACACATCATTGGTTCTTGTCTCATGTCCCTGCCAAGATTTTTTTGCCATTATTTGAAGAGAGAAAGAGCCTAGCCGTAGCTACACTCTTCTCTACCTCTTCTTTGCTAGCCGTTTTATTTTCTAAGCTAAGAAGGAGAAGACGTCTCAAGGCCTAGTTCCCCTACACCTTGAAGAGTCATTTTTCCCCTAGGGTTTGAAGGTAAAGCCTTGCCATAGCAACACGTTGCCTTCTAAACCCTCTTGTCTTAGTTTTATGCTATCTTCTCAGCTAGTCGTCATTGCCATTGAGTTAAGGAAGGAGGAGAGAGCACCGAGGCCTAGTTCCCCTACACCAAGGTGAGCCTCTCTCCCCTAGGGTTTTGACTTTAAGCCCTTGCCCCAGCAACACTTCAAAGCTTCACCTTCTAGTCCTTAGCTGTATTATCTTTTGATCCTTTAGCTCCTGCGTCCTCTACTTTTGACTCCATTAACCCTAAGGCACTGATCTAAAGACCTCTTGATTCGAGTAAACTTGATCACAAAACCACTTTCAATACTTTGAATGAAACCCTAACTACACTAATCCTAGCTTATAAACTAACCCTATTAACTAAGTGTTGTTGTCATCTCTTTCTATTAACACCTTTGTGCAACTAATCGTTCCATTTATGAGCAATTGTATGGTTATTTTAAGGCATTATTTAATGAAGTGTTGATTGGTTACATTGAATGCCATGCTTTCCTGATATTTATTGAAGAAGTGAGATTATATATCATTGTTGTTTTTATAAACATTGACTTCGTCAATATTTATTATACAATTGTTTATATATCAGATAGTCATCGATTTATATGAATTACTAACCAAGCAAGCAAGCTTGCACATGCAGTTTATTGTTGCTTTGTTCTCGAGCAAGGATACTTCTTGGTTGTTACTTCCGGTTATCTTTTTGGGGCTATAAGCTGGACTTTCTGATCAGGTGGTGACTTGTGAGAGGGATTACTATCACTTTGCTCTGCTAAAGCCTTTTTGCCCTTCTCAAAACCTCAAGTTACCGAGGACGTCTCCCCTGGGCTTTACCTCCTTAAATAGAAAGAACCTTCCCATCGAGGTGACAGTGGGTGGGATTGGTTCCAATTATGCCAGTTTGCCTCTCCAATCTCTAGCCTTGTATCCTTGCTACAAACTGTGCGATAACAAGCCCTACAAGTAGGCGTTGAGAGAATGAGACAATGAAGAGTGAGTTATCCACAATGGGGATCAACTCTTATTTATACATGACCTAGCACATCAAATGGATGTGTCTATTGGCACAATAGGGCTTGTTTCCGTCCTTATACACACTTGCAAACGTGAGCTAAGTCCAACTCACTTAGTGTGTCCTTGGAGGCACAATGCCTAGGTTCAAATCCCACTGTCACCTCGACTTGAACCTCTTACGTCTAGGCTTACTCCTAGGGAAGCCAAGGGGGATAGACCCTAGTTACTATGTGAAGTTAAGAATTAATTCTAGGAGTTGGTTTCAATTGGTTAAAGGTTTGCGGGAGATCTAGCCTATATGCAAAGCAACAATGCAATATGTAACAATTAAAGGCAAAGACAAACCCTTTCCTAAGACAACTAAAGACTAGTGCCTAAGGTTGGGCAAGGCGTCAACTAAAGATTGAGGGAGATAGATTTTACAATAGTCACACCAGATTACAAAGAGACTATTTCACAAAGATTAGAACTAGATGCAAAATTACAAGATTAGATACAAAGATAGAATAACTAGATACAAGGTTACAACTAAAGAAGATCTAAGAGATACAACTAAATACAAAATACATGAATGATACAACTATGAACAAAGAGAGATAAACACTAACTTGGTTACTTGATTTGTGAAGGAAATAAAGATGCTTCAAATGGAAAGATTGTACCAACACATAAAGCCAGCATACCCAACAATAGAGTGCCTCCAAAGGATGCGCAACTCTATGTGCTTGTTTTCAATGGCAAACACAGATAACACAAACCCAACAATAAAGTTGCCTCCAAAAGATGCACAACTTCAAGGGGGGCAATCCAATTAACCAACACACCACTTAAACTGAAAATTAAACGTTTGAAAGAAGGCCTCCAAGGGCAAGGGCGCAACTAAAAACCATTTAGTTAATCATCCACAACATTGAAATAAACTTGCATGAAAATAAATTGAAAGTGAATAGCTTGCGAGATCTAAGTGTCAACCATAAAAATGTATGTGTCAATGTAAATGTCCTAAGTTTAAAGTGGATTAAAGGATTATTAAGTTCTTAACTTAGAGAGTGAATCCTAACTAAGCGACAACCTCAAGACTCCCCCCGCTTGTACCAAATAGTTGTTGGGTGCTCAAGAAGTGAGGCAAACAAGGCCCCACCATAGCTCCACAAGTCAACCCAAGGAAAGAAGTACTCCCAGAAAGGATGCTAAGCATCGTGAGATCATCCCTGACCTATCACCTTCCGCTGCTTCCTTACAATCCTCGTTTAGATGGCAAAGTTGGGTCAGTGGTGAGTGCCCTATTAAGTCTAATTAATTTTATGCCCTATGAAACTAAGGTAAATGAAGTTAGTTTGTGTGTTGAGCAAGATGTTGCTTGCCAAGGTGTCAAGTGCTTAAACAAAAGGAAACTGCTTGCAAGTAAAGGAAAGTACTTAATCAAAATATAAAACTTGAAGAAGCATTGAAGTAGTTGAACATTAAACTTTGCAAAAATGGAAAGATAAGTTTGCCTTAAACCATTGGAATTATTCTTGAGAAATGAGGGAGAGAGGGCACTCATTTATACTTGAAAAGACAAAGTTACCCCTCTTGGATGCAAGCCAAGTGTCAAAACCCAAGAAAAACTGAGCATCTCAAGGAGGGGGGCGCAACTCTAGGGTTTCAGTGGTGGATTGATGAGATGGCATGAGTTGCAGAGGAAAAGGCTTAGTCAATGGTTGAGGTGGATGGCCTAGGAGGGCGCACTAGGGGAGAGAGGACCCCACTCACTTCAATTTTTCACTTTCTAAAGTTTGCTCAAGGAGGGGGGCGCAACTTCCCTAGGGGGCAAATAATATGAAGTGAGTGTAATAGTGAGGGGGTGTAAAAGGTTAGGAAAGGGGTTAGGATAGGATAGGCTAAGGTTTAGGCATCATCTCCCACGTTTACTCTAACCATTTAGCTCAATTTTACAAAAATGACATTTTGACTATGTCATGACTAACAATTAAATTGTTGTTTTTGACTGACTACAACTCCTCATGGACAAACACCTAGCAAAACTTGTCCAATTGAGCTGAAACTTGGTCCAAGGGTGTAGGGGGTCCCATTCCATTTCTTTTGAGCACAAATACCCCTAGCAAAAGCCTAAGGACCTAGTTTTTACATTTTTCATCAAATTTTAATTAAAATTACCCAACTTAAGCAATTTTAATAAATTAAAAAAAAACTATCCAGACTCGACGGAATTCCACAAAACTTTAGGAGATGTCTTACATGGTCATTTACAACATTCCTAGACACTAGCTACCCGAGGACGAAACCATTAGAACGTCTTTCACCACTTTGGAGGAATTATTGTGGGACTAAAAAACTCAAGAGAAATTAATAAGGCTGGTTAGGCCAAATTATAACCTTAGGAAAAAAAACACTCAATGAAAGGGACTCCTCTAATGATGAAGTCTTAAGGTAACTGACCTAACTATGATCCATGCAGACCTATTACATTATTATCCCACACAGGGGAGCGGAAATTCCATTACAAAAATGTGTGTTGAAGGCCAAAACTACCTTGTAGAACCAATAAGTCTCTGACTTGATAGCATCTGATGATGCATATCCTCATGGTACATGGATTTGACGCCCTAGTTGAATAGGTGGTCAACAGGGCCGACCTATACAACTAAATAATATAATTAATCTTTACACAATATTAATTATCTTTACATGGTGGGGCCGACTTGTACCCTTTACAATACAAATTAGGGTTACACAACAATCTTACTCTTAGACAATATAGCAAGGATCTCCCACATCCTCTAGTGCTCAGCCACTAGGGACACGTCCACCTGTGCTCAGCCACGGGGATGTCACTCTCAACAGATCAACTCAACTAAGTCCATAGGAGTACCATCTGAAGAGCCATCTCAAGACAACTCAACTAAGTCCATAGGAGTCTGACAGGAGACCATCTCAAGTTGTCTCAACTCAGTCCAGAGGAGCACGACAAGAGACCACACACATCATCTCGACTCAGCCCAGAGGAGTATGACACACCCATCACATGGGCCCTCTCTCACATATCGTCTCAACTCAGTCTAGAGGAGAACGACATGGAGAATGTCTCATGAAGCTGCAATCAACAACAGATTTTTCCTGCCCTTTTGGGGGGTTTTGGGGTTTAGTTGCCTTGCTGTTTTTTGCATTTTCCACTTATTTCCAGACCTATAACTTGTTGTTTTTACCCATATTTTTCTTTATTTTGTTATCATTTCAGTCTTACCTCACTTTTTGTTGATTTGTCTTTGTTGTATCATTTAGTTTTCCTCTTTCGCTAAAATAAAATACCACATTTTGGGCTGTTTTCCTCCCAGAAGCTTGCTGTCTGCTTTTTTCCAGCCATCAAGTCTGAAATTTTTGTCTTGTTAAGAGATGCATTTGTCTCCTACATGTCTATCCTGTAGAGTGAAGTCTGAATGAGGGTCATTTGGTTGTCTTCTGATAATATTTAAGCCTTTAGGATGGGTAGAACAGAAGAGACATAGGGGTGTCATGAATATCTTTAATATTTGTCTCTTTGTTGTCCTCTGAGTTTGTCGTTGTGAGTCAGTTGTCTTCCTCATCCAGCACTAGGGACATGGTGACGTACTTTCATCTTTGTTTTTACTTGATTACTTTGCGCCAAGGGAGAGGATTTCAATATTTTATTTTGTCTTGGCAGATCATTCCCCATCGACTACGACACATTATCTGGGGGGTGGTCCAGAAGTAGAGTACCTTGATGGCCGTTAGCCTCATTGGCGGTCATCTCACAACTGACAAGGTTGAGCATCATTGGGCCTTGATTGGGTGATCCTTGTCAGTGTTCGACATCAGCACATTATTCGCATTGACAGTTTGTACTCGTACCTTAGGGCCTATTAGCATCATTGGTGGGTAACTTCGTGTCTTGCAGGTGTTTACACTATTAGCATCTGACTAGGCAACCTTTTCCGAAGTGTCGACTTCGACTCATTTTCCACTGGGAAGGGTGTATACTTTCGATGGTTGCGGGTAGAAGACTTGGATGAGTCCCTCACTTTCAGCAGATCAGCAAGTGGGGGCCACGTATGCATTTAACATAATATGCCCTTTGGACAGGATTTCTAGTATCACAAGATTTTCTTGGGGTCATACATCTTTACATACAGGGATTCTTCATCGTCGCGGACTTTGGCAGTTACAGATTTAAAGATCACACAAGTTCTCGGCATCCCACAGGGGGATCTCGTTCCCTTGAGTTGCCATTGTTAACCCTTGGATTTTCTCACATGGAAATCATGTGGTTAGGAGCCAATATTACCTTCATCTACTGGCATTCAAACTTTTCTTCAGAGACAGCATTAGATCAGGCCGAGGTTGTGTCTTGCCTAGTGCAGGTGCAGAGATTGCTTCAGTAGTGATTTTTTGCTTCACTGACAGAACTAGCTCAGTTCTTCATGGTTTAGAGGAACAGATTGTTGCTTTCAGCGAGTTCCCTATTTTTTAGGAGTTCCCTCTTTTTAGGAGATAATGTCCGGAGACTCACATGACATTTTTTAGCACACAGTATTGTTCCTAGTTGCATTATCAGGCTAGTGAACCCTTCTTGAGATGTCATCTAAGTTCTTTTTATTTTTAGCATACGGAGATCGGGAGGTCAGATGGTGATTCTGATTGCATTTCCGAATTCCTTATGAGAAATTGAATACGATGATTATATACACATTGACTTCCAAAAATTTATATTTTTAGCAATGTCTATTTTTAGACATGCTATTTATGGCAGTGGTCTCTTGATGGTCCTGGACACATTTCTGGCATTTTCGAAATTTTAAGGAAGTTGCCATTTCGGGCATGTCTATTTTTGGCAGCATCTATTTTTGGCAAGAATGACACATGGCAGTTTCCAGAAATGATGTGGCAGTTAATTGGATGTTTGGATAAGTTGGCGTCCACATAGGATAGATGAGTCATGAGGATGGGGAGGTCGCCCATCTTTTTCTCTCACTAAGGGGGGCGCCCACCTTATTTCTCTCCAGCATAATTTCCTCAACCACCTAAATTCCCTTTTTCTCTCCACGATTCCTACTTCCTTACATTCTCTCCCACGTTTCCCCATGTCTCTCCATTTTTCTCTCACTCCAGGGTGCGCCCAACCTCAACTACCTCACCCACTCCCTAAATCTTCTCCCTAACTTCACTCATACCTAGATACTCTCCTCCACTCACTCCCACTCACCCCCACTCACTCCACAAGTCAAGGGGGCATCCCACCTCCTCTACCTAACATGAGGCGCCATCCCTCCTCACTCATTATCTATATATTGAAGAGGCTTCCATTGTACAAGGGTTGGACATTCTACTTTAGCAGCTGAAGACTTCAGCATTCTCTCATCCTCTCTCTTTCTAGCTTCTGTTTTTTGTATGCAGGGATCTCTACTACACCATCTTTGTACTTGTTTCTTGGCGCAAACAGCCTCCTACATTTGCAGAAATAAAAGCTTGATGTGCTTGTACCAGGCCTTCTAGTTTTGTGTGTGTTTTATCTTGTGAATTGCATCATTTTCAGGAGTTACTAGTGTATCATTTGGGCATGTATTTGCTGTTTGGTATCGTTTCTTCATGTTTTCTTGCTGTTATCTGAGTAAAAAGTTGTATAAATTCCACCAAAAATACTTAAAAATCTAAAGTTCTGAACTTTGGTTGTCCAAGACAGCCATTAACCTTTTTATTTTGCTGTTATTATTTCCATTTGCTGCTGTTCTTTTGCCTTGTTTTGCAGATTTGCAGGTGGTGGACAGCARGCAAAAGGGTTAGGGGCACCCCCCGGTGGTTGGCATGCACCAGCCCAAACGGAGAGGAATTTGTCGGTGACATTCTAGGGGCAAATCTYCTAAAATTAACCTCTTTTTCTGTGCATTTTCTAAAACATATCAGATCTGATTTTGAATGCTAACAGCAGATTTTCAGTCATTTCCAGAACTGATCTAAGGTGCAGAAGATTGTGTTAACAGATAGTAAAGTTCGTGAAGACTAWTTTTTTTATGTATATGTCCTTGTGATTCATTTGTATATGTAAAATGAATCATAATATATCAGTTTTGAATTCTCTTCAATTCTTATCTCCCTTTTTGTTAGTCAGAAATCTGTACGTATCAATGAAGCATTAACAAGAAGTTGGAATCAGGGTATCACATAAATGAGCCTCGGGACATGACAAAACATAAGTGAAACATATTAAACCAAAAACTTCAGCTGCAGAAGAAACTGTTGAAGTATTATGTAGCTGTGGAAGACATTCTTATTGTATTTGATCAAGTCAAAACCATAAAAGAATAATGCTAAAGTATATTTATAATGTCGGCTCAGGAAAATAATTATTATTATATTTTATAGTTGCAATATGAGAAGTCGTCCCTGCCAGAAAAAGTCAAAGTAAATTATATTTGCCAGAAAAGACAGGTTGGCCCTGCCAGAAAAAGTCAAAGTAAATTATATTTGCCAGAAAAGACAGGTCGGCCCTATGGGAAGAGTTCACTGGCAGAATAAGTATAAATAAGGTGATGTCTTACTCATTTGGTGATTACAACTCACTCAGCTATAGGGCAAGTTTGGTGGAGAGTTGTAGTTGCAGTTGTAGCTACAGGAAGAAGGATAAGGCACATCTCTTGGTCTTGGTTGGTCTCTCTCTCATGTGCTACCTTGCTAGGGTAATGCGCTAGGGTTTGGATTGTGCCTTGGTGTATCTCTTGGTGTATGTCTTGGTATAATACTTGGTGTATCTTCTAGTGACAAGGCGCAAGTCTAGTAGCAGGGTTTCTCTTTGAGTAGAAGGGTGATCTGGGATATTTCTCTCTGAGAGAGCATTGTACCGACACTGTACTTGGTTGATGAATCTATACTGAAGAAGTTTTGTTGGGTTTTCTTCCCCAAGAGAGTTTCCCAAGATAGATCTTTGTGTGTTGTGCTTAGGGGTGGCACATATAGGTGCCTATGGTTGGGTAACAATGATGTAGCAACGTCTATGGAAAAACGAGCATGTAAAAATAGTTAAATTGTTATGGTAAATCTAACCCTAACTAGTTTTAGGAAAAATTCAACATGGTATCAGCATTAGTTTCCTTCAAAGTTCAGACAGTCTAATCTCTGGAAGGAAGATCGTGAGATTTACCTCGCCGCTACAGTTTGACGCAGTACCATGCCGCTACACAATTTATCTTGTCAAGGTCGTTGAGCACTTTTTCTAGGATGTTTGGCCTAATTCCTTCACAAGCAGGTGCGCCCTACCCTTGCGCATCTCCAACTATCTTCAAATTGCAAGTTGGAGCACTTTGAAGTTTTAGGGTTCGTCATTGCTTGTCATTGCTTGTCGTTGTTTGTCATTGTTGTCAAAGGTATGTACTTGTATATGTTTAAGTTGTATCATTATCTTGAGGGTGTTTGCAAGAGAAGGGATCTTTTGTCCAAACAACAACCGTAGATCCAGAGGGATCTCAGATCCAGCACATTCAAAGGAACAACGCACTCCAAGTTTGATTGTTTTGATATGCCTCTAGCCGTTATGGCATTCTTGTGATCTTATGAACATCTAGTTGTATTTTGATCTATTGAAGTTATGACTATTATACTAACCTCTGGTCAAACTTAAAGTTATGAGCTAAATTTAGTCAAAGTATTAGATTTATTAAGGTTGAGATTTTAGAGTTTATTTGCATTATATTCTCGAACTCAAATTTTTGTCAAGAAAGCATATTGTCTTAGTATAGGGGACAGGTTGGAGAGAATACTTGTCATCTTGAATAAGTTTGGAGAAGAAAAGCAACAACACTCATTCTTGGAGATAAGACTCCAGGTTCGAGATTTGATTGATTAAATTGATAAGTTTCTAAATTGCACATATCAAGTTTGATAATTGCTACATTATAAGTAAACACTATAGTGTGTCAACAGTCTTTGAAAGGTTCTATTACTGCTAGGTACAATAAATACGTGGTAGCATGTGAGTACTATTGATATAAATGCTCATTGTGCTTGTTTGCAAGATGAACTAACATCTCCTCTAAGAGATAATTCTTGTTTTGCTTCTAGGCAGGTCACCTTCGTAAAGCTATGATGATTACCATGAAATTGTCCTTCATTCTTGTTACTACAGATATGTTCTTATGAAAATGTTATTATATTGGAAATGCTTTTTCTCTTGTTGTTCTTGTCTCGAGCAGGTTATCTTACAAATTCCATGGAAGTTACCATGGAGATGTACGTGTTCCAGGAAGGTTACCACGGAAGAAGGTCACCAGTGACAGCTCTGAGAGCGAACTACAGTGACATTTGCAGAAGGAAACATAGTAGATAGCCTCCAATTTGAGACATGGAGCAGACTGACAATCAAGAAGAGTCTGTTTCCAAGCAGTGACAGCAAAGCCAAAGGATTTTTAGACATCGTGCACTCAGACATGTGTGGAACAATGACAGCCACTTCACTTAGCAGTCCTCTGTAGAATGGTGTAGCAGAAAGAAAGAACCGAACAATAACAGTTGCAGGTAATGGCATTGTACCAGAAGAGCATGTTCCAGAGAACCATGACATGACAGAACCACAAAGACCTGCAGAAATGATTACAAAGAAAAGAAGAGCAACTTGGGCTTGTGAGATCATTCAGGATGACGAGAAGTATGGTTCTCCAGATGGATCTTTCAGAGAAAGCAAGAAACATCGACCATATTCCAAATACGTGGCATTGTTATGTGATATCATTGATGTTAAGCCTACTTGTTATGAAGAGGCTGCAGAGAAGAAAGTATGGAAGGATGCCATGATTGAAGAATACCAGTCCATCATTAAGAATGATGTGTGGGATGTGTTTCCAAGACCAAAAGAGAAATCAGTTGTGAGTTCCAAATGGATCTACAAGACGAAATATTCAGCAGATGGCAGTATCGAGAAGTACAAGGAAAGATTTGTGGCTAGTGGGTTCTCCCAGAAAAAAGGAATAGATTATGGGGAGATACTTGCTCCTGTGGCGAGATACACTTCGATTAGAAATACACTTGCGATAGTTGTAGTAATGAAATGGAAGATACATCATATGGCCATGAAGACAACTTTTCTGAATGGTGTAGTGGAAGAGGAAGTACGTGGAGCAACCACAAGGATTCGAGACACATGACAGGAAAACACATGTGTGCAGATTGAAGAAAGCCTTGTATGGATTGAAGCAAGCACCTAGGGCATGGTACGGTAGAATTGACAGCTTTCTGATGAGCTTGGGATTTACCAAGAGTAAAGAAGATCCCAACCTCTACTACAAGGTTGTGGATGGTGGACCAATGATATTATTGTTATATGTGGATGACATGTTTCTAACAGGGAATGAGAAGCTCATCGTTGAGTGCAAGAGAAAGATTGCATCAGAGTTCGAGATGAAAGGCCTGGGTATGATGCATTATTTCTTGGGTCTAGAGGTGTGGAAGAAACTGGACGAGATTTTCCTTAGCCAAGGAAAATAAGCGGTAGAGATCCTGAAGAGATTCGAAATGATGGATTGTAAATCCATGCCCACACCGATGGTGATGAACCTGAAGTTATTGAGTGATACTTCTGCAGAGATAGTGGATGTCACCATGTACAGACAAATGATTGGTTCGTTGATGTATTTGACGAACACTAGGCCAGATATATGCTTTGTGGTGAACACTTTGAGTCAGTATATGGTTGAACCAAGACGTGTTCACTTGATTGCGGAAAAGCGCGTGTTAAGGTACCTGAAGGGTACGATAGACTTTAGACTCCGATATGTTTTAGATCGTAAAGGCTATGTTGATTCAGATTGGATTGGTAGTGTCACAGATCAGAAGAGTACATCAGAATGTTGCTTCAGTTTGGGGTCAGTTATGATTTCTTGGCTCTGTTATCGCACGGTTTGTAGGAGGGGTTTAGATAGCTTGAGTCAAGGCTTTGAAACCGGCGTAACAGGAGCTTCCCCACCCACTGTCACCTCGATGGGGGGCTCTTTCTATTTAGGAGGGCTAGTCCAAGGGAGACGTCCCTATGTAATCTGGGTTAAAGAAAGGGCAAAGGGGTAATGGCAAGGATAAGAGTGTCCCTTCACAAATTACTGCCAATGAGATAGTCAAAGAGAAAGATCCACTGATGATGCACCTGTTTGCGAGACAAGACAAATAAAATAGAAAGTGTGCTTTGCAGTGGGTTAGTACTTCATAATATCAATGACTATCCTCCAATACATATATGAG
>ML782976.1:643438-654178 GCA_009831015.1 Picea engelmannii
TCAGCCTGTGAAGCCTTAAACCTTGATCCTTCTCCTTCAGAGCCCCAGATTACTAGGGACGTCTCCCTTGGACCAGCCATCCTAAATAGAAAGAGCTCCCCATTGAGGTGACAGTGGGTGGGGAAGCTCCTGTTACGCCAGTTGAAGCCTTGACTCAAGCTACCTAAACCCTTCCTACAAACTGTGCGATAACAGGCTCAACAAGAAGCAAACTAGTGTGACACTCAGTACGGCAGAGGCAGAATACATAGCAACATGTTCAGTTAGTTGCAAAGTTGTGTAACTTCAGAAGTTACTTGCAGGGCTATTTGATCTCGAGTTGGAGGTGATTGGTATATGTTGTGACAACCAGAGTTGTATAAAGTTGTCAAAGAACCCAGTGTTTCATGACAAGTCAAAGCATATCGAGATCAAGTACCATTATATCCGAGACATGGTACAAAAGGGAGCAGTGAAGCTACAGTATGTTGCTACTGACGAGCAAATAGTTGATTTGTCGACCAAGCCTCTGTCGAAGGTAAAGTTTGAGTACTTTAGGGACAAGCTTGGCGTGGTCTAGAAGGACATCCTTAGTAAGAGGGACTGATGAGTTACAGATGCGACTCCAAGGACAGCAACAGCAGCGGGTAGTCATTCACGGGCATGTTACTAACTGTGGCACCAGTCAGCATGACCTCGCACAAGGTCAGCAGATGCCGAGTCTTCGGGGCTGGCGAGTTTTCCCATCTTTTCAAGATGGAGGGCCAACTTGTGTGGTTGGAGGTGTTTCCTAGCCTTGAGCTAGATGGGTAGTGTGTGTGCACTACATCGCCTAACCCTTGTGGTTAGATGCCCAGATTTTGTGTGAGCTAGATGCCTGGTGTGCCAACCAGAAGGACTAGCCTTAGGGCTAGATGCCAGATTCTGTGTGAGATGGCATGTTTCCTAGTTTTGTATGAACTAGATGCCAGATTTTGTGTGAGCTAACAAGTTTCCTAGTTTTGTATGAACTAGATGCCATATTCAGTGTGAGTTGGCGCATTTCCTAGTTATGTATGGGCTAGTTGTCCAGATTCTATGTGAGCTGGACAGATGTGAGAGTTGCCCAGACTCCGTAAGGATTGGGTAGTAGTGTAGTTTTGTGTGTGAACTGGCTCAAACTGAATAGTTACCCTGACTTCATAAGGATTGGGTAATAGCGTAGTTCTGTGTGAACTGGCTAGTTTCCTAGCTTTGAGTGAGCTAGATGAAGTCCTGTAATGACATAAATTCTGAAAGGATGCCGAGACCCATAAGTTTTAAAAGGACGACAAGGTTGTGCCCACTAGAGAGATGTTATATGTGTTGATAAGGCCCCAAATGCATGATTGTGACATGACCATCAAATAGTCTATGTGTGACTATGGCATAGCCATTTTATGGCTATGATGGTGATTGTGATGTATCAATTCATCAAATACTCTATGTGTGACTATGACATAGCCTTTTTGGCTATGATGGTGATACTTGTGACATGATCCGTTTGATCATGAGATAGCCTGTGTGGCTATGGTGATGCTACCTATAGACTGGTCTGCAAGACCATGTGATTGGTGGTAGTCTTGTACATGCCATGTGTAATGGATTGATGTGATTGAGACTACTAGATGAAGAACATCATGGATAATACCTACCTAGCTAAGAGGGAGTGTTGATGTTACAGAACTCATAGTGATGTATGGATTCATGGAAAGTCAACAAGTAAATGGTCCAGAATACAGATGCATACAGAAACAATATTGAAGATCGTGCCATAAAATACCTTCCTTGCTAAGAGGGAGTGTTGAAGTATTATGTAGTTGCAAAAGATATTCTTATTGTATTTGATCAAGTCAAAACCCTAAAAGAATAATGCTAAAGTATATTTATGATGTCGGCTTAGGAAAATTATTATTATTATATTTTATGCTTGCAATATGAAAAGTCAACCTTGCCAGAAAAATTCAAAGTAAATTATATTTGCCAGAAAACAAAGGTCATCCCTGTGCGAAAAGTTCACTAGCAGAATAAGTATAAATAAGGTGATACCTTACTCATTTGGTGGTTACAATTCACTCATCTATAGCACAAGTTTGGTGGAGAATTGCAGTTGCAGTTGCAGCTACATTTGCAAATGCAGCTACAGGAGGAAGGATAAAGAGCATCTCTTGGTCTTGGTTGGTCTCTCTCTCATGTGCTACCTTGCTAGGGTTTGGATTGTGCCATGGTGCTAGGGTAATGTGATAGGGTTTGGACTGTGCCTTGGTGTATCTCTTGGTGTATGTCTTGGTATAATACTTGGTGTATCTTTTGGTGACAAGGAGCAAGTCTAGTAGCAGGGTTTCCCTTTGAGTAGAAGGGTTGTTTGGGATATTTCTCTCTAAGAGAGTATTGTACTAACACTGTACTTGGTTGATAAATCTATACTGAAGAAGTTCTACTGGGTTTTCTTCCCCAAGAGGGTTTCCGAGGATAGATATATGTGTGTTGTGCTCAGGGGTGGCACATGTAGGTGCCTATGGTTGGGTGACAATGATGTAGCACTGTCTATGGAAAAACGAGCACGTAAAAATACTTAAATTGCTATGGTAAATCTAACCCTAACTAGTTTTAGGAAAATTCAACAGAAACCATCAAGCAAAATTCCCAAGTGTTATCTGAGAAAATGAGAATACCCCCTCACCTGACAGAAGGAAAGATAAAAGTTGCCAAAGAATATCTAAACATGGCACGTTCTCCTGATATGTTTCTCTGCAAAAATCTTAAGAAGACTCCCCACAATAGTTGTTGTACTTATTCTATTTATTCTGCTACTTATCTCTCCACGTGTAGATATATAGCTTGAGTGATTCTTCTTCTTGTCTTTTTTTTCTACCAATGTCCAAAACCCAGAGAAAAAATCCCTAGTGTCTCCCACAAGCCCACAATACTTGTCTATCACCACTTTCATGGTCCATTATACTAGTAGATACTAACCTTGAATTGGTCCTAGCCTTAGTTTCTTATACATTCCTCTAACATGCAGGTTTAGTGGTGGCCTATTAAGCAAGGTTGCACAGTTTTTATCCTTTTCATTGGTAAACTCTTTTGGTCAAGCTTTGTGTTGAGGAAAAAAGTTCCTAGACTATGGGAATTTATAGGAGAAATTGGTTCAGGCAAAAGACTTGGTAGTAAATGCTCAACATTACAGATATCTTTATCCTCACGATTGCAAGTTGAAACACCATCTATGATATAGCAAAATTGATCAAACATATTTAGTGCATTTCCTCAAACTCACTCCCAAACTCCAGTTGCTCACAGAAGAGGGAAAATCCTAAACTCCAGAGTCCAGTTGCTCCCAGAAAGAGGGAAAATCTCAGATGACTAAAATTAAGTAGACAATATCTTACTTCAAAATTAGCTACACTCCCTGACCTCGGGAATTCTAACGGTTTATGTAGGACCAAGGACTGGACAAGGGACAACCTACAGTAGATTGATCTTCTTACTCTTTTTTTTATGCTGTGGATGTCAAAATAGAATTGGAGAGTATTACAGGTCTGGCTGCATCAAGACCTTATGCTAACCGGTGAAAGCTCGGTGGCATCACTATCTTCCTTTTCCTGCAGTACCAAGAAAGAATGATCAGTCATGGGGATATGCTTAAAAATCTTAAGGTATGTCCTATTCAAAGGATTGACATAGTTCCTGTCTTATATTAACTTCTATGTTCTGATAACCAAGAACCACATCAAGATAGCAATAATAATGTTTCATACCTCTGACAACAAGTCCTTTCGGGTTATCATTCCAATGACTCGAGACGGACAAGGAACAACAAAGATGTGCCTTAATCCAAGCTGCCGAAAAAGATTGTATACCTAATTGCATGTATACAGAAGTATTGCATTTAGAATCTCAACTTCCTTCAACAAAATAACACATCTTGTTATGCTTTCCAAAGGAGAAGAGATGTGGAAGGAAATTTTTAAAAAAACAAAAGCCCACTAGAAACCTTAACAAAAATGTTATAAAAATTGTATTTAATATTAACCTTCGTCAGAGACATGTCTTCTGGTACAACGTAGGGAGAAGGGTTTACAAATGGCCGCAGATCTATATACATTTCCATTTCATCTTGTGTAAGATGAATATCATCAATGGACAACCCTTTACTCGATGCAGGTTTTACAAAATCAGTAACACTGTGTCTGCATAATAATGGATTTGGAATGTCAAAAATGAACCATTTTGAATATCACTTTGCCATAGCTTAAAAACATAAACAAAATGTACATTGAAATTACTGCTGCATTAAAATTTAAAACAAACAGGAGACCTGGTTGAGAGAGATCCCCTTGTATCACTGGACACTGGAATATGCTGGAAATCTGCCTTCAATTGCAAAACCACCAACAAGTAACTGCATTAATAGAACAACAATTCATTAAAGGTCAATTAATAGTTTTGGAAATATATTTCAGTTCACATAAATTGATGATATACATCACTGGGACATGCAATTCCCATAACAAGGGATGGGATGCGATAGTATCATTATTCACACCAAAAAAACTTCAGAATCTCTAGAATAAACTATCATGCATTTTCACATGGCTCCACTGTTTTTAAACTCTGCTTCGGACTCCGACTTGGCCAAGTTGACCATCAAGGGCCATAACTCAGTCTTCAAACCGGATCCGGGACCGATTCGGTATCAAACTGGTCCAACTTGGCCAAGTCTATACCTACTCAACTGAGTCAATACCAGTTCATTGCCCAAGAAAAAAACAATTTAAAAAAAATTACCTAAACCCTAGATTCTCTCACCCTAAACCTTAAAAGAAAACTACAGAAAGATATCATTGAAGCACGTCATCTTTGAGGGTCTTTGCATTAGTATATCAATTAATTATCGAATGAGAAATCATGCACTAATAAGCCTACAAATAATTCTACCTTTTTGGTGAAATGTCTTTATGTGCAAAGGAGATTAAATATTTGAAGACCTTTAAAATTCAAAGAGGCAATTTTCCATACAACTATTATTCTATGGGATTATCAAAGTGACATGCAAATGCAGTCGCAAATAACAAAATTACAAATTAGCAAAACATCAACAAAACAAGAAAGTATTAGAGGACAAACTAGATAAATAACAACAAAGATATACATATCTTGAGACCATATTTGGTGATGAATTATTAACAAAAGATGAGGAAATTTCTCACCTAAAATATCACAGTCAAAAATTACTAGCACAAATCAAGAAGTCAAAAGATACGAAGCAGTGCAATCAGAGGTTAGAGTAGGAGAATCAAGATCTCAAGGAGAAACTCAACAAGAGTTTATCAGCAAAAGATAAAAATAATTCTCACCTAAGGAACCTTAATCAGAGGTTGCTTTAACAAATCAAAAGGCTAAAAGATGAGAAACCAGAGAATCAAGACCTTATAAATAAAGTCGACGTGTCAGAGAATGATGAAGAAATTTCATGCCTAAGGGATCATAAATCAAATCTTACTTACACAAATTAAGAAGCTAAAGAATGATAAGAAGTCGCTACAATGAAACTTAAAGCAACTTACCAACAAGGAAGCATTGCTCAATAAAAATACAATTACCGATCCTATTGAACTAAAGAAGTCTTTAAACATAAAAATCCAAATCGTGTAGAAAGGAACCAATACAGATCCAATCAAAATTACAACTCGGGAAGATGCAAATCAAGTTGAAGTAAGAATATCTTCAGAAGTTGAAGTACAAACAATGGAAAGTGTACTTACTAATAGAAATTCAGTGATCAACAAAGCGACACAAGTGTACGAAGAAGACATAATACTAAAAGGGGATTGGGAAAACACTACAGGTATGATAAGGAAAAATCAAGTTACAAGGACATCTTAACAACATCCTAATCACAAGAGTCGATTCCTTAATCAATTAGTGTATCAACATCGCTCAAAACAAAAGAAATTGGCCTATAGTCTGAAGAATATTAAGGTTGATACAATTGGGTCTCAAAATAAAAGTTCACATTGGAAACCCTATAAAAGCACAGTGCCACAAAGGATCGAATTAGGGTAGTCAAACCCCTTAACGATAAGACAGTTTTGTTCAATGCTTTGAAACTCATATCATCTAATATTGTCAACCAATGCAGCTCCAAGAACAGAAAACCATGAGAAGGAATTACAAGCTAGTACAAAAGATTAAGTTTTTCTATAAATATGCTTTGAGCACAAAGCATTTCTAATGGAGAAGGCAATATAATAATAATAAACAGTAAATGAAATCACACATCCTAAGGACAAGACCCATCAACCTCGTGACCCATCAATGTGTGTATACTATCACATAGGTCATTGTAATTCATTCATTTCTTATTCATTATATTTTATAAATTTGTCCTATATGGATTTCTTCCTTTTGTCCTTATTGTAATAGAAATAGATGCTCAAGGCATAAAGTATTTAATAATAGATGATTGAAAAATTGAATGGTATGGATTACATTGAAAAGGGCCTATTTTATATTATAGCCAAGGCACCTTTATTGAGGAGTCATGACTTTTGACTTGATTTATCATAATATATTATTACTTTATTAAGTTCATTTTAATATATATATATATAACATTGCCTTCCCCTTAAGAATGCTTTGTCCTCAAAGCATGGGTAACGAAGGATGTTGTTGAGGAAATTCTTTTGTGTCCCATGAAGCATCTTCTTCTGGTAGGTTTTTCCACTTAATGAGATACTCTCTAATTACTCGAGAGCATTAATTCTTTTCTTTGGTGGTAATAATACCCTCTAGTTTCAAAACGATCTTCCCTTCATCATCTAATGTAGGGAGTGTTGTTTGTGATGTGTGGTGCTTACCCAATACTTTCCTGGACAAGATACATGGAAAACATTGTGAATGTGGCTTTTATCCAGTAGGTCCAAGTCATATGTTACTTGGCTTATCTTTTTGTTAATCTGATATGGTCCGTAAAACCTTGGAGCCAGTTTATTCTTTCTTTGTTGTTTCAGGATAGTTGTTTGTGGGGTTGGAGCTTCACGAACACCCAATATCCAATCTCAGATTCTCTTTCTGTCTGATGTTGGTCAGCTTGCTGCTTCATTCATTTTCTTGCAATATTTAAGTTTTCCTTGAGTGTTTGAAAGACCTTTTGGTTTTCTTCTAATTGAGCTCTCACTGCTAGAATTTGTGTTTCCTTTATAGAGAATTCCCCCCATTTAGAAGGCTCATAACCGTAAAGAGTCTAAAATGGAGTCATCTTAGTTGAAGTGTGATATGTGGAGTTGTACCACCATTCAGCAAGGTGTAACCATTGGAACCACGTATTTTGCTTATTGGTTACAAAACAACGAAGGTACGCTTCCAAACACTTATTGACAATTTCTATTTGCCCGTCTGTTTGGGGATAGTAGGTTGAACTCATGTTGGGAGATCTTTCGACTTGTGTGAAGAATTCTCTCCAGAAATTACCTTTAAATTTTGTATCTCAATCACTAACAATGATTTTCGGAAATCTATGTAACCAATAAACATTTTTACAGAATATTTCCGCAATTTGTTATGTTGAATCTGTCTTCTTAATTCCTATGAAGTGAGCATATATAGTGAGTTTATCCACCGCTATGAGGATTGTGTCTTCCCCGTCTGACGTGGGTAACCCGTCGATGAAGTTTATTGATATTTCTTCCCATTTTTGGTTAGGAATGTGTAATGGATGGAGCAATCCTGGGCACTTAACATTTTCATTTTTGTTCCTCTGGCATTGACCACATTTTGTTACATATTTCTGAATATCTTTACTCATCCCCTTCCAAAAAAAAGATTTGTGTGCATTGTAGTAGGTCTTGAAAAATCCCACATGTCCTGCTGTTGGTGAGTCATGGGACTCCTTAAGAATATTGGACTTAAATTTTGAATTTGGACTTAGGTAAATTCTTCCTTTATACCAAAGGACAGCATTTTTCCATTAGTATTTGGTGTCTTGGACAGGATTATTGATGATAGCACTTGTTTCGGGATTTTTTGCATATTCACTTTGGATTTCATTCAGCCATTCTGGCACTACAACTGAAACTGCAAATGACAATGATTCTTCATCCTTTCGTGAAAGAGTATCAACTGCTATATCGTCCTTACCTTTTTTGTGTAATATCTACATATCAAAAGGGGCAATTTTTTCTATCCATTTTTGTTGTTCTGTGGAAAGTGTCTTTTGTTGGAGAAGGTGTTGGAGACTGTTATGATCTGTACGAATCAAAAATCTTCTTCCAATGAGATATTGTCACCATTTGGTTAGGGCATGCATAATGGCGAGCATTTTTTTGTCATATATGGATTTTAAGCACTCCCTTTTATTGAGTTTCCTGCTTTCGAATGCTATAGGATGGCCATCCTGCATCAACATTGCTCCTATTTTGAACCATGAAGCATCATACTCGATTACAAAAGGTTTTGAGAAGTCGGGAGTGGCTAATACTGGTGGGATGGATATAATCTCCTTTAATATCTTAAAACATCTTTCTGCTTTATCATCCCATTGGAATGATTTTTTTAAAAGGTTTGTCAAGGTAGCGGCAATGTGAGAGTAGTTCTCGATAAACCTTCAATAATACCTTGTCAGACCCAAAAATCCCATTAATTTGGAAATGTTACTTCGCATGGGCCATTCTATGATTGCTTTAATTTTATTTGGGTCTATTTCCATATTTTGATATTACATGTCCCAAATAGACTACGTCTTGTTTTCCAAAGGTACATTTTGACATATTTGCATAAAATAGATCCCTTTCTAAAAGGGAGAGAACTTGTTCCAGGTGCCTCTAATGTTCTTCCTGTGCTTTACTATATATAAGAATGTCATCAAAAAACACTAACACAAACTTCGTTAGGTAGGGTCGGAATACTTCATTCATGGTAGCCTGGAAGGTGGTTGGAGCGTTGGTTAACCCAAAAGAAATCACCTTTAATTCGTAGTGCCCCTCGTGAGTCCAAAAGGCAGTCTTTGCCACATCTTCTAACTGTTGAAATAATGTAACTGCAAAGAGTATTCTTATTATTATTGATATTTTATTCATAAGATCAATCCCCATTGTGGATTGATCATGTCGGATATTGTAATAGGACCAAATCCCCTTTTGCGGATTGGTCAAAAGACAATTGTAATAGGCAGAATAAGAAGTCGGCCCCAGCAATTGATTAAGAGACCCAGAAATATAATAAAGGTGGGTTTACCCACCCAGATTGAGAAGTCGGCCCTGCTAGTGAAGAGACACTTCACACATGCCAAAACTTGTATAAATAAAGGAGGCTAGCACCTCATTTGAACATAACTCACTTGCTCAGTTTGATAGGCAAGTTCTGATCTGTTACCAGCAAAGGAGAGAGAGAGTAGCGCATATCTTGGAGAGGACTTTCTGTTTTAGCATAGAGATCTCTTGGCATTGTATTGGCTATCTATATTAAGAAAGTTTTGCTGGGTTTTCTTCCCCTAGAGGGTTTCCTAGGATAAATGTTGTGTCTCTTGTGATTGTGTATTTCTCAGTGATCTTGTTCTTATGTTGCTACTATCTATTGAAATGCAAAGAACTATAATAATGGCATAAACATTAACATGGTATCAGAGCCAACCTAAAGGAAGCATATTTCGCAAGAGAAAAACGTCACTGTTGTCGTACCTGCAAATTAGGGTTTTTCAAAAGTGAAGCTTTTAAGCTTCAAAACCACCTAGAAAGTTGCGCCCTCCCCCAAGGATCATTTTGGCACCTTCAGCGCACCTTTTCAGTGGCTAGATCTCCCGAAAAGTGAAACCCTAGTTTCAAAAAAGTACCAGAAGTACCAGAAAACCAGTACCAAAAGTACCAGAGTACCAGAAGTACCAGAAGCATTAGTCCTGAAATCCACAGATCAGATTTGAAGGGGCAAAATTTGGATTTTCTCAGATCCAAACACACCAGGCAACTCGCCTCAGCCAAGCGCATCTCCTGGTAAGTTCAGTTTTTTATTTTGAGCACTTTCATTTTTCGGTCATTTTTCGAGCTCTAGGTACAGATGTCTGGAAGCATTAAGCTTGTTGACAAGTTAGAAGGAGTGGAAAACTTTCGTGCCTGGAAGTATAGGATTGGCCTCATTCTTGAAGAGAATGACCTAGCAAGATTCGCCAAAAACGAAGTACCAGAACCCGACGATGCCACAAAAAAGACAAAGCATCAAAAGGACACAATAAGGGCCAAAAGAATCATTGCAGATTCAATCAAGGACCATCTGATCCCTTATGTGTCATCCAAGAAGACCCTGAAATAAATGTTCAATGCCTTGACCAGACTATATGAAGGAAAGAACATAAACCGGAAGATGAATCTTAGAACTCAACTGAAGAATACAAGGATGCAGAAAGGAGAAATGATTCAGGAATACTTCTCCAGAATCTCGGAATTCAAAGAACAACTAGAAGTTATTGGAGATACCATAGACGAAGACGAACTCATAATGACAGCACTAAATGGTCTTACAAGACCTTGGGATGCTTTCATCCAGACGATATGTGCCAGAAAGGAGAAATTGAAGTTCAATAGCCTATGGGAAGAATGCATCCAAAAAGAAACAAGAGTAGTGAATCGTGAAGCGCTACTAGCTAGGGATGATGATCAAGCCCTAGCCACCCACACCAAAGGAGGAAGGAAGAAACCCTACTTCAAAAGGGAGACTCATAGAGAGCCTCAACCATCAAACAAATCCAAT
>ML782976.1:658145-676046 GCA_009831015.1 Picea engelmannii
ATGTATACCTTGCTTCTGACCTAGTTGTTAGACGTAAAGCAAGATGTGACTTGCACTGAGCTACCAGCTTAACAGTTGTGACATAGAGCTAGTCTAGTACTGTGATGGGCCAGCCTAGTGCTGTGATGAGGTATCATTTTTTTTATACTGATACATATTGATGCAGAAGATGATGGCATTCTTTCGAGAATGACGATGTTGTCGATGAAGAAAACTTCCGATGATTTATAGATACGCCAGCCAAGATGATATTGATGATGTTGTCCTCCCACCTGATGTTGTTGATGATGTTGTCCTCTCTCTCTCGCATGATGCTACTGAAGAATACCCTTCTTGTTAAGCGGGAGTGTTGAAATAATGTAACTGCAAAGAGTATTCTTATTATTATTGATATTTTATTCATAAGATCAATCCCAATTGTGGATTGATCATGTCGGATATTGTAATAGGACCAAATCCCCTTTTGCGGATTGGTCAAAAGACAATTGTAATAGGCAAAATAAGAAGTCGGCCCCAACAGTTAATTAAGAGACCCAGAAAAATAATAAAGGTGGGTTTACCCACCCAGATTGAGAAGTAGGTCCTGCTAGTGAAGAGACACTTCACACGTGCTAGAACTTGTATAAATAAAGGAGGCTAGTGCCTCATTTGAACATAACTCACTTGCTCAGTTTGAGAGACAAGTTCTGATCTGTTACCAGCAAAGGAGAGAGAGAGTGGCGCATATCTTGAAGAGGACTTTATGTTTTAGCATAGAGATCTCTTGGCATTGTATTGGCTATCTATATTAAGGAAGTTTTGCTGGGTTTTCTTCCCCTAGAGGGTTTCCCAAGATAAATGTTGTGTCTCTTGTGAATGTGTATTTCTCAGTGATCTTGTTCTTATGTTGCTATTATCTATTGAAATGCAAAAAACTATAATAATGGCATAAACATTAACACTAACCTTACCCGGATTTCGTAATATCCTGATCTCAGATCCACTTTTGAAAAGTATCTAGCTCCATGAAGCTCATCCAGCATGTCATCAATGAAGGGAATAGTAAATGTATTTTTTATTGTAATTTTATTCAACCCTCTGTAATCTATACACATTCTAAAAGATCCATCTTTCTACCGAACTAAAATTATGAGAGTCACATAAGGGCTTCGACTTTTTGCAATAATACCACACCTCGGGAGATCTTGGACTATTCTCTCGATTTTTGTTTTTCGGTGGTGGGGGTACCGATAGGACTTGATGTCAACGAGCTCTGATCCTGATTTCACTTCAATTATGTGCTTGATTTCTCTTTTTGGTGGTAGCTCCATAGGTAAATCTTGAAATACCTTCTTGTGTTTTTGAATTAGTTTTTGGATCTCGGGTGGATCGGCATTAACTAATTCGAAGGCCAATATTTTCATTTGGTGGCAATGTATCATATATGTCGATGCCCTTTTCAAATTAGCTTCACCATTTGGTGGGAGGACACCACTTGATTTTGGGGTGGTTGGCATCCATATAACTTGCATCTTTACCCTTTCCATCTGAACTTTATAAAGTTTTTTTTATGGTTAGCTGAGTAAGTGCCTAATGTCTGTAGCCATTGGACTCCTAAGACAATGTCTACTCCTCCCAAGGGTACAGTGTAAAATTGGGATTCTAAGTTGTAGTCTTGAATATGCAACTTAACCTTGTGGCATTTCCCCACGCCTTCGATTTTTTTTCCAACTGCCACCATGACCTTCATATTGGGCATCGGATACACAAAAAATTTTAATCTCTTTGAGATATTAGTGTCAACAAAGTTATGAGTGCTTCCAGTGTCTATTAGGATCATTACATTGCTCTTCTTGATGTGCCCTTTTGGTTTCAAAGTCTGTGGTTGGGTTATTCCTTTCATGGATGATAGCGATACTTGTGGTGTATTATCATTATTTGACTATGGAGAAAAATTTTGAGGGTCCTCCGCTCCTCCCTCAACTAATTCCTCACTATCTGAATCATCTTTTGCTTTGCATCTATATAGATTTTTGGTGTTATTTCCTTTGAAACATTTATGTCTGGGGTCACATTTTTCGCCACAATGTTTGCATTTTCCTTCTTTTATCCGTTGAGCTTCCAAATTAAGTTTTCGTCCCTCTCTCAGGTGCGGTGGAAGGTATCTTGAATTTTCTCCACCTATAATTTGGGGGGGTTTCCACCTTGAGTATACTTTATCAAATCTTTGCAGTGACGATCTTTTGATTTTTTTCTTTGTTTCCCTTGCCTTATGTATAGTTTCTTCCATATCTGTAATATCATGTAATTTCAATTCATTCTGAATGTGAGGTTTGAGACCAGTTATATATGATTGAACCAAACGTTCCTTCGATAGCCCGAGTACTCTTGTGGCCAATGTTTCCCAGTCACGAGTGAAATCGTCCACGTTTCCCTTTTTGTTGTAGTCTCATGAGCTCAAAAAAAAGTTCCTCTTCTTTGATACCTTGGAATCTTTTGGAAAATTCATCTTTAAACTTTGTCCAACTTATTGCGTATCCATTTTTCTTCCACCACATGTACTAGTTATATGCATCTCCCTCTAGTTGCATGGACGCATATCTAATTTTTTCATCATCGCTATAGATACCGTAAATTTCAAAATATTCTTTTGCTTTGTTAAATCAAGCCACTCCCTGTTTTTCATTCCCGTCAAATTTTGACAATTCAAGTTTGGCTCTAGGTGGATATGCAAAGTTGGTATATGGAGGGAATTGGTTATGGACAACCATGCCCTTGTTGATTTTTTATAACGGATGATATTGTATGTTAATGAATATCTTATTACAATGATGAGTGCTCTATATATAAAGAAAATATGGTGACCATGGTGACCATCCATGAAGAGATGTGTCCCTTGGGTAATAAATATATTTATACTTTATATTATATTATACATATAATATAAATATATTATATTTATACTTTATATTATATTATACATACAATATAAATATATTATATTTATACTTTATACTTTATTATATATATTATTACATTAATAATATTATAATTAATAATATTGATTAATAATTAATAATCATATTATTAATTATCAATCTAGTAGAATGTCTTTCCAATGTTGCCCAAACATCAACACTCCCTCTCAGCGAGGGAGACATTCTACATTATGCCAAGATTACCTATGAAGATTACCTATAGGTAGCTCTCAAATAGCTTCAACATGTCACCATGACATCCATTACCTCGCAATGCATACGTACTTCATCATGTGCACCCTTGTGACTTCACAGCCAATGCATCCAAGGCTTGTGAGTAGTTCTCAAATAACTACAACATGTCCCCAGGACATCCACCACCTTGCAATGCATCTGTACCTCATCACATGCACCCTTGTGACTTCACAGCATGCATCCAGGGCCGGTGGGTAGCTCTCCAATAGATACAACATGTCATCATGAGACTATCAAGTTTCCCACAGAAAACTTGGATATCTTATGCATGACATCCAGCACCCTGCGATAACATCTGTACCTTGTCTCTTCAACATGCATCTAAGGTCGGTGGCTAGCTCTCCAATGGCTACAACATGTCATCATGACATCCACTACCCTACGATAACATTTAATAGCCATCACTCCCTCTGAAGAGGGACTACCCCGAGCTTATCCCTGAAGTACTTGAACTTCATCCTTCACAACGACTTTGTCAGCACATCCGCAACCTTCTCATCGGTAGCCACATATTGGAGCCTCACTGCTCCCTTCTACACCATAATAGAGCCCCATTGCTCCCTTTTGTACTTAGTGTCTAGCAACCAAGTGTCACTTCCATGAGACACAGACTCCAAGTCCGATACCACACAAGCTCACATCCATTGACTGTTGAACATGCAAATCTATACATTCGTGGATATCCATAGTGCAGCATGACTTCACCCCATGCAACCAAGGTCTGTGGGTAGCTCTCAATATCTACAACATGTCCCCAGGACATCCACTCCCTACGATGCATCAGTACATGATCATGTGCACTCCTGTCTCAGTGCCAGCCCTCGGATATCTATAGTGCAACATGACTTCACCCCATGCAACCAAGGTCTGTGGGTAGCTCTCAATATCTATAACATGTCCCCAGGACATCCACTCCATGTGATGCATCAGTACCTCATCATGTGCACTCCTGTCTCAGTTCCACCTGTCTCAGTGCCAGTCTGTTTTTCATGCTGGATGAGAACACTCAATGCCAACCCTTTTTCATGCTAGATGAGTTCCACATGTCTCAGTGCCATCCCTTTTTCATGCTGGATGAGAACACTCATTGCCATCCCTTTTTCATGTTGGATGAGTTCCACATGTCTCAGTGCGAACATGACTTCACCCCATGCAACCAAGGTCCGTGGGTAGTGTTATCGCACAGTTTGTAGCAAGGATAAAAGGCTTGAGACTTGAAGGTCAAACTAGTGTAACAAGAACCAATCCCACCCAATGTCACCACAATGGGATGGTTCTTTCTCTTTCGGGTGGTAAGGCCCAGGGGAGACGTCCCTGGTGACCTGGGGTTTTGAGAAGGCAAAGGATTTCAAGATAAAGCAATTATTCACCCCTCACAAGTCACCACCGAGCAGATAGTCCGACCAAAGGCCAATAATAAAGTCAAACCCCCAAAGAGATATACCTGCCTGAGACAAAGCAACAACAAACTAATATGTGCAAGCTAGCTCAATGGGTTAGTACTTCATATAAATCAACGACTATCTGATAAACATATAAGCAATTTGATAATAAATATTGACAAAGTCAATGTTTATAAAATAGCAATGAAAATTATATCACTTCTTCAATAAATGTTGGAATAATGTGGCATTCAATGCAAAAAATCAATACTTCATTCAATTAATGCCTTCAACACCATTCAATTGCTTATTAACAAAACGTTCAGCTGAACTAATGATATTAAAGCTCAAGATGACGGCAGCATATAGGGTTAGAAGGTTAGTTTTAGGCTAGGGTTAGTGAAGTTAGGGTTTCATTCAACGTATTGAGAGTAGTTTTGATCAAGTTCACTTCAACGCAAGAGGTCTTTAGAACAGTGCCTTAGGGTTAATGGAGTCAAATAGTGAAGGACGCAAGAGCTAAAGGAGGCAAAGGTAAAAACGGCTAAGGACTAGAGGGAGAAGCTTTGAGGTGTTTCTAAGGCACGACCTCAAAGTCAGAACCCTAGGGGAGAGAGGCTCACCTTGGTGTAGGATAACTAGGCCTCAGTGCTCTCTCTTCCTTCCTTAACTCGGTGGCAATCACAGCTAGCTGAAGATGAAACATAAAACCAAGACAAGAAGGTTTGATGAAGCAGAGTGTTGCTACAGCAAGGCTCTATCAACAAACCCTAGAAAAAATCGGCCCAAAGTGTAGAAAACCTAGGCTCAAGGCGTCTCCTTCTTCTCAGCTTATGAAAGGTACGGCTAGCAAAAATGAAGAGAGAAAAAGAGTGTAGCAACGGCTAGGCTCTCTCCTTCTTCAATCAATGGCTGAAAATTCTCTCAATGGGGAAATGAGACAAGGACCTACTTGTGTGCTTGTCACCTAGGGTTTTGTTCAGCAAAATTATAAACATATGCAAGAAGTAAAACTACAACCATTCATTCAAGAAGTTTTGCAGGAAAATACTTACATATCACCAAGAAAAGCATTTGCAAACCCTAGTTGTAACACCTTCCATTAAGAGAAATGCCAAATTATGCCTAGAAAATCCTCCTTCAACAAGTGCACATCACTAAATCAGCCAATAACCCAAGAGAGGGCGCAAATTTCAGACCTCCCTAAGGAGTGAGTAAGTTGTAATGATAAAATGAAGGTGAAAATCCTTCATTTATACAGTATCATGACCTAAATTTACATTTTAGGTCATGTAAAAGGCCGACAAGGCCAAAACATTAAATCATATTGTTTTTACATTAAAATGTTAAATCAAAACCCTAATCAAGTTGAAAAGAGACATCAAGCCCCTCCAAAGGAGACATTATTCCCTTTTAGGGCAAATGTAGCATCCTGGAGAAAAACATTAGCCCTCCTTGGGCTCCTCCATCATGCCACACGTGCCAATACTGCTCAGTCTGCCTCCCAAGACATCCAATAGGCTGGATGACATCATGGCCATCATGGGTGACGTCCCAGGCCTTCCAAGGCCAACGTTCCACTGAAAGAAGGTCAATCCCCCTAGGTCAAGCTCTGCCAAAGTGCCTCTGGTGGAACGTCCTCTTCTTCTCTGGTGCAAAGCCCCTAGTCCATCCTTGTCTTGTATTTGCCCCCTAATGGGGTCTCAGCATCCACCTGATGGGCTCTTCAACCCCATGGAGGTCCGAACTGATCATCTCCCCATGTGTACCGATCCAAATGGCACCTATCCGTCGGGCATGGTCCTGCACATCAAAAGCTACGCCCTCCATGGGCTCATCAGTCACAGGGATCATAGCTATGTCAATCACATCTCATCATCAATATTATTAAACATGTGCATAAAATCCCTAATACATCAGTTAACAGCTCAAAGACGTTACACAAGCCTACAATACAAATCTGGAGAAAAGGACAAGGCGTCCTATTGGACTAGTGTCCACTAAAAAAGGAAAGTTCCCGGAAGAGACCTCATCCAAGCCATGTAAGTGGGTGATGTGGTCAGGGGAAGTCCAAGCATCTGGGTGCAATGAGGGCCAAGGATGCAAGAAATGTTACCCATGGGTGCCTTTGTTAGAAGGCGAGTTGTACCTGTCTTGGATGCATTCTTTCCAAGCCCATTCTTGCCTTTTCTTCTTATTCTTTTCATTCTTTTATCTTTTATTGCTTTTCCTTTTTTTTTGTTCAAGAGCTAATCAGGGGACACTGCCCTGGCGTGGGTGGTGGCAGCGTTACCCACAAGTGCTTTCACAGAAATGAGAAGGTTGGCTCATGATGAGACCCCCTTTCCCTTGGCCATGCAACCAAGAGTCACTGCCCTGTCATGGTAACCAACTGGTGGCAATGTCATACTGCTAGGTACCCATGGACCTAATAGGCTGGCTCGTGATGAGACCCCCTATCCTCTAGTTAGGTCTTGTTTTATTATTTTTCCGGGTCCCCCTTGTTTCTTGCTGAGAAGCCTTTTATTGCTTTCTCGGGGATCCCTGGGCGAAGCATCTCGAGGTTTTATTTTTAGGCTTTTGTCTTTTACCAGCTTGCTTTTACCTTCTGGGCCTTTAGCCCCTTCTTCCCACGAGATAAGGTGCAGTCCTAAAAATAGGTCAACCCAGTGCCTGGACAAGTGGAATGGGATAAGTGAGCAGGAAACAAGATGAAACAGTGGTGCTATGATGGGAGCGGACGATGGCTTTTCAGAAATCCCCCCAGTGGAAAACCAAAACCTACAGACACAGGCTTGCTAGGGCACCCTCTCAATCCCCCCAAACATGGTCAAGTGGGCAAGTGTAAGATCCAAGCAGTTGTTAGAAATAAAAGGAATCAAATGCATACATTCAATGGTTTTGATGATGAAAGTGACACATACCATGATACTTGGACTAATTACCTCATGGAGCAAGAACCATCTCTGACACAGGACCAAGCCGATGCTGATAAGACAAAGATGCTGGAAGAAAGAAAAGGTGGGCCCTCCAAGGCCATGCTAAAGTCAATCCTTCTCTCGGTACTCCATGTCTAGGACCTGTGGGCCTCGAGACATGATCTCCTAGTTATCCCTAAAAGTGGGGGATAACAGGTAGCTCTCAATAGCTACAACATGTCCCTAGGACATCCACTCCCTGCGATGCATCAGTACCTGATCATGTGCACTCCTGTCTCAGTGCCAGCCCTTTTTCATGCTGGATGAGTTCCACCTGTCTCAGTGCGAACATGACTTCACCCCATGCAACCAAGGTCTATGGGTAGCTCTCAATAGCTACAACATGTCCCCAGGACATCCACTCCCTACGATGCATCAATACCTGATCATGTGCACTCGTGTCTTAGTGCCATCCCTTTTTCATGCTGGATGAGTTCCACCTGTCTCAATGCCAGCCCTTTTTCATGCTGGATGAGAACACTCAGTACCATCCCTTTTTCATGTTGGATGAGTTCCACATGTCTCAGTGCCATCCCTTTTTCATGCTAGATGAGAACACTCCCTCTGAAGAGGGACCATGCCAAGCTTGTCCCTGAAGTACTCAAACTTCATTCTCGGCAACGGCTTGGTAAACAAGTCTGCAACATGATCCTCTGTAGTCACGAAACTAGAGCCTCACTCCTCCCTTCTGCACTATATCCTTGATATAGTAATATCTGATCTCGATATGCTTTGACATGTCATAGACCACGAGGTTCTCTGATGACTTCATGCAACTCTAGTTGTCACACCAAATGTAGGTCGCCTCCAGACAGAAGTTCTCGAAGCCACACTGCTACTACACATGCTGCCAAATACTCAGCTTCAGTTGTACCGAGCGCCACACATGACTGCTTCCTGCATCCGACAGAGCCTCTTACTCCTTACTATAGTACCCATCTCCCTCTGAAACTGACCGTCCAACTCCCTCTTGAGCACTGAATATCAACTAAATCTCCAACCTGCTTACTTCATCACTTATCCTCCAGAACAAGTCTCGTCATCCTCTTCTTGTAGGTCTTACCTACAAGTCAAATTCAGTCCAATAGTCATCAATTTCCAAAGCCACACTACTTCGCGCCTTGCTGCATATGCTGCCACATACTCTGCCTCAGCCATACTAAGTGCTACACACAACTACTTCCTGTTGCTCCATGAAACCATATTGGAGCCTAGACTGAAGCAATATGTTGAAGTACTCCTCTGATCAGGAATACTGCTGGCCCAATCTGAATCCGAATATCCATATAATCCGAACTCATGGTTTGTCACATACCTAAGACCATAATCCAATGTGCCCTTAAGGTACCTCATCACATGTTTTGCTCCAACCAAATGAACCTACCTGGGCTGCTCCATATATTGACTCAGTGTGTTCACAATAAAACATATATATGGTCTTGTGTTCATCCAGTTCATCAATAAACCCACCATCTGCCTGTATAAAGTAACATCCACAGTCTCTAAAGTCATATCCTGTAGCAACTTCAGATTTGATACCATAGGTGTAGCCATTGCCTTGCAATCCAACATTCTGAACCTCTTCAGGATTTCTATTGTATACTTCCCTTGATTCAGAAAGATCTCATCCTATTTCTGCCATACCTCGGGACCCAAAAAGTAATGCATCATCCTGAGATATTTCATCTCAAACTCAATAGCCAGTTTTTTCTCTTACACTTTGAGATGAGCTTTTCCACACCTGTTTAGAAATAGGTCATTCATATACAACAGTAGTATTACCGGACCATCATCCACAACCTTAAAGTAAAGGTTAGGATCTGCATTGTTGTTTGTACATCCTAAGCTCGTCAGAAAATTGTCAATCCTTCCATACCATGCTCTGGGTGCCTACTTTAATCCATATAAAGCCTTCTTCAATCTGCACATGGAGTGTCCCGCAGTTGTCACATACTTAACAGAGTGTTTTGTGACTACAAGGACCATTCTTCCTGATCAGGTTGCCATCTGTGCCACAGGAAGAATTTTAGTCCTTTCGGATATTGAGAGCCATGCACTTTGAGTCTTATGTCCTTAGAAGACTATGCCAGGGTCATTATCCATTGGCCAAATTACCATGACCAATCCCGAGAGAATGTCAAGTTGATGTTGAAACATTAACACTTAACAATAACTTCTAAAATTACATAAAATATCAATACTCCCTCTAAGGTTAGGATCTGCATTGTTGTTTGTACATCCTAAGCTCGTCAGAAAATTGTCAATCCTTCCATACCATGCTCTGGGTGCCTACTTTAATCCATATAAAGCCTTCTTCAATCTGCACATGGAGTGTCCCGCAGTTGTCACATACTTAACAGAGTGTTCTGTGACTACAAGGACCATTCTTCCTGATCAGGTTGCCATCTGTGCCACAGGAAGAATTTCAGTCCTTCCGGATATTGAGAGCCATGCACTTTGAGTCTTATGTCCTTAGAAGACTATGCCAGGGTCATTATCCATTGGCCAAATTACCATGACCAATCCCGAGAGAATGTCAAGTTGATGTTGAAACATTAACACTTAAGAATAACTTCTAAAATTACATAAAATATCAATACTCCCTCTGCATGTGCTGGCGTCCTCTTCTTCATTACATGGATGTGCACAACTCTATGTTTAGATAGTCTTGCTTCATGTTGCTTCATGCAACTGTCATTATGGCTCCTTCTCAGAGCTATTACATGTGACGTGCCCGGAACAAGAAACAAGAACAACAAAAAAGCATCTCCTAAAGGAGATCAATTTATCTTGTGTACAACTATATACAATTACCCTCAAGATGATATGTCTTCTACCAACACACAGCCATCATATACTCGATGCCATATGACTAAACATGTTGATTTTCTAGTGTTAAATTAGACAAGCACACTTTTTTGCAATTGGTAATTACTTCCAACGATATTACTTTTGTAAACTCTAGAACATCACTAAGTAATTACACTCAGAAAATTTCAACTTCGGCCTCTTCCTTAGATCACTTCCCACATGTGAGAGAGAAAAATATGTGTGTATATTGTTGTGTCTTTTTATAGTAATATTAAATTGATCCAAAAAGACACGTCTCTTTGAAAACTAAATTAAATTTTCTTTCTTATAAATAGTTGGAGAATTCCTCACGTAACTACCCAAAGATTAATTTGGTTATAATCCATCCACATAGTATTTGACTTTGTTAAATTGTTCCTCCATAATTCATGCGATTTTTTGCATAAATATAGGTAGAAGTAAATATGGAGTACATTCCTCATATTTAGGTAATTAGACATTTTTTCTAAAAATTACTGCCCACCATAATTTATGGAATTCTTTCTATAATTTAAGTAGGAGTAAAAAGTAAATATTTTGTACATAGAGATTGCAACAACCCCATAAATTTAACACTCCCAAAACTTTACTCTACTCTCATTCCTGGGCCCTCCTGTGAGGGAGTCAAGCCCAGTCTCGCTCTGATACCATGTTGATTTTTTTATAAGAGATAATATTGTATGTGAATGAATATCTTATTACAATGATGAGTGTTCTATATATAAAGAACATATGGTGACCATGGTGACCATCCATGAAGAGATGCGTCCCTTGGGTAATAAATATATTTATACTTTATATTATATTATACATATAATATAAATATATTATATTTATACTTTATACTTATACTTTATTATATATATTATGACATTAATAATATTATAATTAATAATATTGCTTAATAATTAATAATCATATTATTAATTATCAATCTAATAGAATGTCTTTCCGATGCTGCCCAAACATCAACAGCCCTAAGGTATATTTATTTCCAGGATTGTTGTGTTAGACAGGGATATGCTTATTTGGGGGTTGGGTGTGACAGGAGGGTTCGGAGGATTCGGATTCGGATTCGAAGCATTTGAAGAAATTTGTTGTGGGTCAATATTGTTCTGAGATTTAGCAAGATTTGCTATGAGTATTTTGAATTCAGCATGATGTGTATCAATCTTGTCACTTAATTTTGCTTGTTCCTGTTGCAATGTGATGTGATTTTGAGTGACTTTCCCTTGTAGTTTAACAATCGCCTCACTAATTTCAGCTTATTTATCTAGTAAGCTGTCATGGTTCTGCTGGATCTGTACTTCTAATTGGTCCTGCCTTGCTTGCATTTTTTCCAATTTTGTACTGAATTCACTCATCGACATCGGCATTGATATCTTCCTAGTCACTAGCAGAGTTTTTCAATCAATTGTCGCTAAATTTTAATTATTTCCGTAGCTGGTATGGACCGTATAATGGTAATTATGGTAATTAATTACTACAGGTGGGTCGTACAGCCAATTAAATTTGCATTTATTAACATTGTACAGTAGTACAGCTGTGGCTCTGTTGTACACTGGCTATTGTGCCATACAGCGGCTGCAGCTGGTACGTCCGGCAACTGTATATATAACACTTTTGTTGGATTTTTCTTCAGTAAATGAACTTCATTTCACCAAGGATCCCATTTCCAGCACTGGTGATGAATTTGATGATTGATCATGTTGATCAGATATGTAGTAGGCCAGTAGCTATTAGCATGTTGTTTTTTGGACTCTATAGGCCATTTAGAGCCCTGTTGATTATGTATTTTGTTTCAGATATGTACTGTACTCAATACCGTTTTGATATATTCACGCTTACATGGTATATACATGAGCAGACTTTGCATATTTTGTCTCTAATGGTTTGGAATCTTTAAAATATATTTTTTTCACTAAAATTTTAATATTTTATGTATTTTTTAGTAAACCAAGTCATAAAATTCAAATTGGTCTGATTATAAGCCGAGTCCGAGTCTAAGTCTGAATTGACCCTCGGCTGATTCTGAGGCCAAGTCCAAGTTTTAAAACACTGCATGGCTCATACCTTCGTAGAATAAGTCCAATGACAACTGTTTCTCCATTTTGTACGCGGTCAATTACCTGGATATATAACAGCCAAAACAGCATACAATAAGCTCATGCTAATCCTAAACAAACAACCACACTAAATCAAAAACAAATAAACCATATAACGGGTAAGATATATTACAGGGAAACCATTGTGACTATTGCTCTGTAGCATTGCGACTACATCTCCAACTTTAACAACACGTGGAAAATATTCAACCTTAAAAAGAAACGATCATTAGTCTTTGTACTGCAGCATTTTCTTCTCATGTTTATAAAAATATTATAAGACAACATGCAGAAGTTAGAACCATTTTATGCAGTCATTTACAACCTTTTCATTTCCACAAGCTTCTTTGGCAATCATATTGCGCATGTACTGTTTTGGCCTCGATTCAAGCAATGGGATACCTCTCAGCTTGGCTTGTTCTTCATAGAATCCATCATTAAAAACATCACCAACAGCCTGTGCCAAATTCCGATTACACTAAATCAGTCATTCCAGTGTGATTTGCTGATGCTGGAAGAATGAACCTAATCTGCTCAAATATCACATTTTCCATAGGGAGGACAGACCTTAGATATGAGAAGAACTAGCATAATCAGGGGCAAGAGCTGCAGATTGTTTGTAATTTCGACCATAATGACACAAAGAGACACAGTCATTCTCATGGATCCTCCAAGAAAAGATGCAGCTCCAAGTAAAGCATACCTGTAAAAAAGCCAGTGAGTGCATCAGTGAATCTCACTAGCTTTTTGCAAATTGCAAAACCTGTGCATCAGTGAATGATGAATCTATCTAGCTAATATGCAAATCGCAGTACCTGCACAAACATCTATTTTATTCTCTCTAATAGTAATTCAATGAACACATCTCAAATATTTCAGCATTTCCCTGCCATTGACCAGAGGATATATGGTTCCATACTAAAATTTCCCTCATCTTCAGTATTATTGGTTATACAGGTTAGGTGTAAATGTAAGTTGCCACGAACAATTAACAAAAAATTGGGGGTTGGGTGTGTCAACATAAAGAAGCTATATTCCAAAAAACACATGCCAACATAAAAAGAAGAGTTGGCATACAGCCAAAACTTACGTTCCCTCTTCCACATTTAACTTTTTGTAGACGTTTACAACGAACATGCCTACAAGACGCCCATATGTTGATCCTATCATTATTCCTGGTACAAACTGTCCAGACGGCACTGCAGTGCCATATGTGATGATCGCAAGAAAGTAAAACATCGCCTGCATAATTTGCATAAATACATGTAAATTATCCAAAAAAAAACTTTAAATGTTTCAAAATAAACAATTAAAGATGGATTAAACCCTGCAGAGACATATCAGCAACCATCACAATAGAAAATAGGATGGCCTCAAAACATGTAAGCACAAACAACCAAAACTCCTTTGAAATTTTAGCCAACATATTGCAACCAGGCACGAAGATTGAAAAAACCTATCTAAGGTGAATTTTACAGGAATAGTTCAAACTTCATATCTCCTGACAGCACATGGCTTTGACTTAACTACGTGTTGAGATAAATGGGGCAGAGGCTAACAATATCTAGAAAAAAACAGGAGTAACAGATACAGAAATAGCAAAGGAAGATCAGCATTGAAATGACCTGTATGGAAGTTTTCCTAATTCTATTGAAGGTAGAAGAAACGTCTATATCTACAAACAAGAAATTGTTCTTGAAAGACTAGGGTTAAAAGACATATTCAAGGTGTATCAATGGATGATCGATGCCTTTCATTAAATGATTTGTCTTCAAAGCATGATGGAACCTAAGTTTAGGACTATTTTTTGAAACGCTACATAAATTACTTCAAAGATCAAATCAATACATCATGGAACAGAAAAATTACATCACACAAACAACAAGGGTCCTGGAAAATTCCCACCCTAAAAATGCCAAAAAAGCAAGCATATGAGCCTGCACACCAATAGAAAGGGAATCAACATCACAACAAAAAACAGTGAGTTTGACCCTCACAAACAAGCATAGCCAACTCTTGCAGCTCCTTAACTCCCCTAGGCTAAAAGAAGAGGGATTCTCCTGAAAGTAACTCTACAATGATGCTTCCACAGAAAGCCATTATCAAGCAATCATACTGAATGCCACAACAATTTGCCACTGTTGCAAACCATCCAAGTGTCACCCAACAGAAGACCTTTCCATGAAAGCAGAGCAGCGAAGAAGAAATGAAATTCATCCTGAAACCACGTCCAAAACACTTTCACATTCCATCTCCAAAAAGCATGCACAACTGTTTCATCCTTGCCACACAAAGCACAAGCAACATCAGTCACACTACTTTATACAGTCAACTCCCGATAACCAGCACTTCTTCGAGGAGAAGCCACCCCTAAGCCTTGCACTAAAACTTGTGCTTAGGACTTTTGGGTGCAGGAAAAGCCAAAAAAAGACCAAGAGTTACACAAAAGACCCAGAAATAACAAAGAATAGCCACAATAATTCAACAAAAAGTTGGGACTTTAACAAATTCAGCAAATTCAGAAATTGCCTAGAAAATGACCAATAATGCAACTCATTGCACCCCTGGAGCAGGTAGTTGTACAAAAGAACTAAAAATATGCAAGCTACCCCATAAAAAATCCAACTTTTCACCATAAAAGATAATACTGCAGAAAACACGACTGGTTCCCTCCTGGAGAGAAAATTCAACCGAAATAAGCCTCAAATCAACACAAATACAATTATTAATAGTGGCACCACACTATTTAAGCAAGCCGCCCTGCTTATGATGCAGAAATCCCAAGTACTTTGTTATAAGTTATAACTTCATGTAATTGTAGAGAAAGGAAAAGAGGAAATCATGACATAAGTGATTTTATGGGGTATTTATCTATGTTACCAGAAACCATACCTAAAGGGCCATTTCTGGCAGAAACCTGTTCTGAAACCAAAACCACACCAGAAACCTGTTTCTAGCATATGTATAATGTTTCCCATTTCTAGAAAGAGAAACCCATTTTTCAAGAAATGGTCAGCACCTTTGCTGGTCATTTCGTGCAGGTTTCTAGTATTAAATTTGGATTCACACCATCTCTATTTCATTATGCATGTGACTAGTTCACCAGCATGTGAGTGAAATTGGAATGAGAATTTTCAATTATTTCATCCATTTTGTAGAGAGGATTCGCCTAACATCACAACAACAGGCAGACTACTTTGTTGCACCCACTAGGATGTGGGAATATGGCAGTTGTCAGAATGATGGTGATGATTAGCTACCTTTGGAGGTATTGCAGTGAAATGCATAAAAGATGTGAAAAGCTTGTAGTCATAATTGATAGAATTTTAAATTTTCTAGTTACACAATTACAATTACTTAATCCAATAACAATTGTAGTAGGATCACTGAAAGATAGACAATCACAGATACAATAGAACACAAAGATTATCCTGGGAAACCCTCGTGGGGGAGAAAACCCAACAACCAAAATCCTCAATATAGATTCCTTCAACCAGTACAATGATGCGCTATAGCTCTCCAAGAAAGACCAAGACCAAAACACCAAAAGAAACAGTCTCCAAGATGTGTGCGCTAGACCTTCTTATGCGCTCCAAGATGCACAAGAGAAGTGTGTGAGTGTGTGTCCAAATGAGAGGAACCTATCCTCTATTTATACACAACAGTGTCTCTTGAAGAGACATGACACTTGACCTAACTAACCCATAAAACAGGGCCGACTAGCCACAATGGGGCTTTTTACAATTATAAGTAAAATACCAATAACATAATAATTTATGTTGAGCCAACTGTACAATATAATTATAATACCCTTTTAAGGGTTTGACTAAAACAAATATACAAGAATATCTTCCGTAGTTACACCAAAAATATTAACACTCCCTCTTAACTAGGAATGTATTCTTTCCAAACACAGACTCAGTCTGATACCACACGAGCTCACATCCATTGAATGTTGAACATGTGAATCTATACATCCTCGGATATCCACAGTGCAACATGACTTCACCCCATGCAACCAAGATCTATGTTACCGGATCCGTCTGGTCCGAACGCTGGATCTGCGGATCCGCGTTTCAGATCCGGATCCGGATCCGGATCTGCCCAGAAACGGCCAGGATCCGCCACGTCAACGGTTCGGCAAGTAAAAGATACGGTTCCGTCGAAGGTGAAACGGATCCGGAAATTGGAAAACGTATCCCGCGGATTGGAGACGAATCCCGAAACAGACGACCCCACAATCGCGCGGTTCCAAGCAAACGACATTGTTTTACGTGTTTTTAGGTTTTTTGTATCTAGTTAGGTTTTTGGCGTATAGTTTACTCATAAAATAACTGTCCTCCTTATCAACACAGTCGCACTCATTGTCGGGCGCACACAGTCGCGTGTAGTTTAGTTTAAAGTTTGTCGGGCGCACTCCAGCGCTGCAGAGCACGCACTCACTTTGTCGGGCGCACTCCAGCAGAGCACGCACGCAGGCAGGCCGCACTCACTGCAGAGCACGCACGCAGGCAGGCCGCACTCACCAGGTCGGAGTCGGGGTCGGGGTCGCGGCTGTCGGGTAAGCGGGGTCGGGGTCGGGGTCGGGGTAGCGGTCGGCAGCAGTGGAGGTCGGGGTCGTGGCAACACGGGCAGCTGAGGTCACGGAGCTGGGGTCACGGGAAACGGTAAGTTCTATTTTAATTTTTCAATTTTAGACTGTAAAGTGTAGTGTAAACTTTTATGTTTTATTTATTTAAATTTTTCTATAATGATGACATAATTATATAATTTGTGTAGTGTAGTAACAGATAATTGTATGGTTGTTTTACATATAATGATTTAAATTTAAATTTAACTTTAAATTTAAMWTWWAATTTAACATATAATTTAACATATAATTTAAATTTAAATTTAAATTTAACATATAATTTAAATTTAAATTTAAATTTTTCTATAATGATGACATAGGCTAAGTCTGTTTTACTAACATATAAGTTTATAACATTATTAATGTGGTTGTTTTACTAACTTTTAATTTAAATTTTAAATTTTAATTTAAATTTTAAATTTTAATTTAAATTTTAAATTTAAATTTAATTGAAATGACTACTAGAATCTAGGCATTATTAGGAGGCAAAAGAGTCCAGTACTGGCCTCCATCATGATTAAAATAAATTAATTCTTATTTTTATTGGTCAGGATAAGCAAGGAAATCAATGTAGACAGATGTCACATGTGTGAATGCATATCTGTCTACATTGGTTTCCTTATTCTTAGGAATAGAATTATGGGTTTTACTCAGATTTTAGTATTTGTTGCAATCAAAATTGGAGGCCAATATTGGCATGGTATGCTTCTTGCTGCCTGCTGGAATTGCTATGTTCAGCTGTTT
>ML782976.1:679342-698438 GCA_009831015.1 Picea engelmannii
ATTACAAATTATTTAATGATATCAGTTCTAATGTTGTGATTCATGAATGTTTTTTATTCTTAACTTTGAATATATTTAAAAAAAAATTAAAATATTATTATATTTTTTGTACGTGGCGTTTCCCCGCCGTATCCGGATCCTGGCTTTTCAAAAATCTTGCGGATCCGTATCCGGATCCGTATCCGTATCCGTATCCGTTTCCGTTTCCTGGTAACCTAGACCAAGGTCTGTGGGTAGCTCTCAATAGCTACAACATGTCACCGGGACATTGTAACACCCTGTTTCCCCCAGTTTGTAAAAATAACTATACTGGCCAAGAACTGTGGCAAACTCAAAAATGTGAATGTGTGATGTGAATGGACCTTGTGAAAAGGTCAATGAATGTGAATAATATATATATATATATATATATATATATATATATATATTGCAGGACTGCTGAGAGGGGATATGCTGAAAAAGAGACCACGATGGCTGAAGAAAGGTGGTGGAAGGCACCTGGAAAAGGTGGCATTAACTTCCACCGAAACCAATACCGTATTTGGACTTCACTGGCCCGGAGAACCAAGAGCAGCTCGCTGGTCCCGAATTAAATGACTCGCCAGGATTGGTAGGTAAATGGCTCCTCATGAGTAATGAGGGATGGGGGGGGTGAACCGCCCATCCGTAGAGCCGTCAGGCCTGACCAGTGCGAGGGAAATCACGCCTCACGCAACCTCGCAAGAGGAAAAGGCGTGAGGGAGAAGCGAGAAGGGCAGACGCGAGGGAAGGCAGAAAACTCTGGAAATTACAGAGTGAGTGATAACAGAGAAGGGGGAGAGTAACCCTCGTTCTCGGTCGCCGGCAAACCAAGACGCAGTCTCGCAGCATCGTGGTCTCAGCTCAGGGGTGGTTAGTGGTAAATCCTATCAGAATCGTTGAGCCTACGGTTGGGTGGAAACGAGTACCCCTCTCAGCAGTTGCATCACCTCTGGTGTTATTTCTGATAAGTGTTATTTGAAGTTAATGCAATAATCGCATGTTCAGTTTTATGTGCTTGTAAATAGTTCTGAATAGAAGTGTTTTCCTAACGTTTGATTTGATAGAATGGATGCCTGTGTATGCTTACATGCCACAGTTGTTTTCTGCACAAATGATTAAGTCTGGGACATGAGTTCGCTCCACTGAGAATCGTCTTATTTGCTTAGTTTCTCGTAATATTCTGGGAAGGCCCCTTGAGAGTACTCTTTTCCGAGAATTACCCCATAAACCTTGTAACCGTACTGAACCTTACCAGAGACTCGATTAAGATCGGGGATAATTGCCCGAGAACCGTCTGAGGGTTCATGCAATCCGGGTCTGGAACCTTTATGCAAGAAAGAGTAGCTTTCTAAAGGTCTCGGGGTCATGGGAGCTTGAAGCTCCGAGAATTTGAACTTGGTGATTCAAGCTCAGAAGGGATAGCGAGATTCAAATATAGAAAGAAAATACCCTATCGCTTGGTAAATGAACGGTCGAAATCCTTTTGAGAATACCCCAAGCCTGTCAACACTGACGGATCTAGAGAAGGAGCGTAGGCGTTAACACCTCGCCCTTTCAGCCTTCGCAAATAGCGATGGGATCCTGGACCGTAGATCCCAGGGACCCATCGGAGCTCTATAAGACGTCGATCTTAACCTTTACTTAGGCGAGAGAGTGAACTCGACTACATCCCAAAAGTCCCGAAGACATCGGGACCATCCATGTTAGAGGACAGGTGGCAGAGATCTGACCATTTTGCGTATCGGGGATTCGTGAGTTTGGAGGTGGAAGACCAGGCTCTTGGAGTCACGAAGTCCCGAGTCGCGAGATCGCGATGTGATCTGGGTCGTTGACCAAAGAGGAAGGACAGTCGTAGGATCTGGGTCAACAAGAACCGTTGGATCACTCACGAAATCTCATTTCGTGGATTCGCGAGTTGAAGGGTTAAAACCTTTGCCTCAAGATTCATGAGGCCGCGAAAGGCGAACTCCCGAAGGGACAAAAGGATTTGTGTTTGGGCTAGTTATTGGTGAAGTGCATTGGAACTCAGCGTTTCGGGGTTTCATGGGTTGAAGAACCCAAAGATTAGCATTAGGACTCGCGAAGTCGCGAAGTCCGAAACTCCAAAAAGGCGGGAAGTTCCGTTGTGGGACCCGCGTTGACGATGTGTCCGAATTTCGGCATTTCAGCATATCGGCGGATAGGAGGTCGAGGCTTTCGTCCCGAAAGTCCTAAAGGGGCGAAAGAATCTGAGCCATTCGTCTGAGAGCGGACGCGTGTCGCGAGATCGCCCATATCCGAGATTCGGACATCGGGAGTCATAGAGGGAAGCCTTTCGACCCCGCAAGCGGCAAAGTCGCGAGAGGATCGGGACTGCCCATCTAGGGAGGACAGGTGGCAAAGATCAAGGAATCTTGCGAACTCGGAGGTTCACAAGGTAAGAGCCCAAAGGTTGGGTGCTCCAAGTCGCAAGTGGCGAAGTCGCGAGGAGCGGAGACAGCCATTGGATCTAGAGAACGGGAGGACCGTTGGATCAGGAACCCCATCGCCTATCGCGCGTTCAGGGGTTCGGAGGTTGAAAGGAATCGTTTACGACTTCACGAGTAGCAAAGTGCCGAGAACCGAGCACGAGAGAACACGTGGCAGAACTTCAAGGTGGGGCCCGCGTGATTGACGAGTGGACACGAGTCGCCTGGAGAAGGGAGTCAACGCTCCGTTGACTTCTCGCGTCTCGAGGATTCGCGGGATAAGAGCATGAGAGCTCAACCCTTGGAGTCACGAAGTCCTGAGTCGCGAGATCGCGAGGTGATCTGGGTCGTTGATCAAAGAGGAAGGACAGTCGTGGGATCTGACGTCTCGATACATCGCGTATCGGGGGTTCGTGAAGCGAAGGTGCCAAGATTTGACGCTACAACTCGCGAAGTTGCGAGTTCTGAGAAGCCCGAAAGGAAGGTCAACCTTCGCTGACTTTCAAGTCTCGGAGGATCGCACAAGGAAGGAACGAGAGTTCAACCTTTGAACTCACGAAGTGGCGAGTAGCGAGAGGAGCAGTATCTAGCCTAGCTAGTGGTCACGCGCGGAGGGCACTGACAGAAGGGAGCCATACCATATCGGAATCTTGGGTATCGGCGATTGGTGAAGAAAATTCGAGGGCCTTCGACTCACAACTCACGAGGTCGCAAGTTTGAAAGGCGCTTGCATTTAGGCGCGTATGTGGTCCTATCGAGATAGGGACTAAAGAAAGGGAGCTAGTGCTTTGTCGTTAAGCGGCGAGTAGATCTGGACGGCCAGAATCTGCGCGCCCAGATCTACGGCCAAGGTTTCATTCTGGAGCCCCCTCGCCATTCTACCTTTAAGATTGGACTCACTTGTACCGTTGAGTCGCGAAACACGAAAAGGCGCATGGTTTGCTTGGCTTGTGGTCCTAACCCACGATCACAGGGAGGTGAACAGGGAAGAACTAGCCTGCACTAGGTCCCCGTAGGACTTCGGGGATTCTGTCCCTTGAGGAAAAGCGAAAATTCTATTATGCCATAGTGGGTGTGTTACAGACATCCACTCCCTACGATGCATCAATACCTGATCATGTGCACTCATGTTTCAGTGCCAGCCTTTTTTCATGCTAGATGAGACCCACCAGACTCAGTGCCAGCCCTTTTTCATGTTGGATGAAATTTTTCCATACTCGATGCCAGCCCTTTTTCATGTTGGATGAGTTCCTCGTGTCACTCCCTCTGAAGAGGGACCACACCAAGCTTGTCCTTGAAGTACTAAAACTTCGTCCTCGATAGCGGCTTGGTGAGCACATCTGCAGCCAGATCCTCGGTAGTCATGAACTGGAGCCTCACTGGTCCCATTTGTACCATATCCCTGATATAGTAGTATCTGATCTTGATATCCTTCGCCCTATCATGGAACATCGGGTTCTCTGACAACTTCATGCAACTCTAGTTGTCACACCAAATGCAAGTCGCCTCCAATGCGAGACCAAATAACCCAGACAACATCTTTCGAAACCATATTGCTTCTTTGCTCCCTGCACATGCTTTTTGTTGCTCCACGAGATCATACTGGAGCCAAGACTGAAACAGTATCCGGAAGTTCTCTTCTGGTCAAGAATACTGTCGGCCTAATCTAAATCTGAGAATCCATACAATCCAAACTCATGGTCAAATCCATACCAGAGACCATGATCTAGAGTACCCTTAAGGTACCTCAACACATGTTTTGTTGCAACCAAATGAACCTGTTTGGGTTGCTCCAAATGCTGACTCAGGGTATTCACAGCAAAACATATATCCAGTCTTGTGTTCGTCAAATACATCAATGAGCCCACTATCTTCCTGTATAAGGTAGAATCCATAATCTCTAAAGTTGTATCCTGCAACAACTTAAGATTTGGTACCATCTGTAATGTCCCTATTTTGGGACATTATAACTTTACAGAGTGTTATGCCTACCAGAGTAGCCAGATAGGGGTGACAGAGAGTTCGGGTGATATTGAGGGGTTTTATTCGGCCCGACTTGCATCGTTCATCATCAGGATCCATTCTGCACAGCTTGGTTTTGGTTTCGTTGCATTCCGATGATTTCCGTAATTTTGAGTTATTATGGGTCATATCTTAATTAATTTCACTAAGAAGGTCATAATGAGCATATTACTTGGAGAAACCTCTTAGTGTAATAGCTCATCGGAATCGAGAAGAAAAGCACTACAGGATAAGATGATGAGAAGTGACTTTCAGCGGCCGGGGAATCCATAAGGATGGATAAATCACTTTTTAGAGGTAAAATGATTAATTAATTAAGTGATTAAGTGATTTAATCAAGGAATAATAAAATAAAGTAAAAGTCACTTGGAGGGAAAAGGTCAACAACGAATTAGGGTTTCAGCAGTGAATTAGGGTTTTGGAAAGCTATAAGAGAAGACTCAACGACCTAATTCATCATTATGCAGATTATGACTTGTCATTGAGGAGAGATACTTCAGTGGATTCCGGGAGGAATACACCAGTTGGTTGATTTCGATGTTGAGAGACACACCCTAGTCACCGGGAAGATCACACAGGTCTTCCATCATTCTTCAGCAGTAGTTACATAGTGTTCAGCAGCAAGGGCGCATTCATCCAGAGTGAGGGCACAGCTTCTTAGAGGGTTTTTAGTCGACTTATCCCATCCAGGGAGAATTCCGAGATTTCCCTCCGACCCATTTGAGAGGAAGGCAAGGTGCATCTTTTGCCTGGTTCCTCATCAAATTCCGACGGTGGAATCAACTGGGGCGCATTTTCCAGACTTGGACGTGCGACACATTTGGCGGATACATTTGGGGTTCCAGAACGAGCATTAGGCCATATTCAAGGAAACCCTTCCGACCCATTTCCCAGTAGACCAAGGCGGTCATTTTGAGACACATCTCTTCCGATTCCAATGGTGGAATCACTAGGATGCATTTTGCCAGAGAAAAAGGGGCGAATTCCCCCAGGGGGATCCATCCGGGGTCCAAACTCACCAGCAGAAGGGTCCAACAGTTACCAGTACTGAGGACTAGAGTAGGGCGCATCATTTGGGATAGTTTCCAGGACATTCCGAGAAGTATAGCTCCCAGGGCGAACTTTCCAAACTTCCAGCAATTACGGTCATAACTGCCAGTAAGCAGTCCCAGAGCATCCATTGATTCCGCAGTGCTCCCATATTCCGGATATTATCTTTTAGTTGCTTATTTGTATTCCGGCTAAGATCCTTTGTCTGTTTATCTAGTCGAGTATTGTCAGTTTATTCAGCCACATTCGACCATTTTGTAATCCATAGAGATATCATAATACAAACTTTGCAGTCCTTTGTCGCATTTATTATTTGTATGATCATTTATATGTTGTAAACGATTAATCCTACACACACATTAGCAGTGTTTCCTAGACTAGCCAAGTCAGGAACATTACAATGGTATCAGAGCTGGTTTTCCTACCAACCTAAGGGGAAAATCAGATAAGGATGTAGATACATCATTACCAGCGAGTGGATTGACAGGATCACAGATGGAGCATACACCCATTAGATGCAGGGAGCGTTGCTACAGTTGCAAAGTTCCTTGGAAGCCAAATCACCGATGTAGGGGTAAAGGGAAGGTGCACATTATTGAGGTGTACTATGACGGTGAGGATAAAGAGATGCATGTCAACCATAGATGCCTATTTAGAGCAGTCCGATAAGGCTAGTGACTCTTGCGCATCTGAGGGACAGTTGTATGGATAGGATGATAGCACATATCCTTCATCTTCCCCATCAGGTAATGTTGAGGATTCAACACTTCAGCATAGTGGTGACACTTGTGAGGATTCATATTTGTTGGCACTTAGACATGATGAGATTAGGAGGTTGGATGATCTATCGGTGGGTGTAGACATGGCTTCCAAGAAGTAATGTATGGAGAATGATGAGCTTACTATGATGAGTGAGCCACATTTTTCATCTTCTCAGTCACCTATGCTAGCCACAACACATAAGGATATCAGTGGCATTCCTAATATGGTAGAGGAGCCTTGTGTGGGGATTGTACACAAGGAACATATGGATTTGCAGACCCAGGAGGAGAGGTATGGCTTGGAGATAGTTAACCTTACACATACCTATCAGTATGAGGAGAGTGAATCACCACTCTTGGAGATTCTATTGATGGACCAGGTTGTGGAGACCGACAGCTTGTTGGGATACTTACTCCCAGGATCGATCTATAGTGATGAGGATGCACTCCTTATTGATCTGAATGACCATAGCACGTGTCTGGACACATCTGTATGGGATCCAGGCACAGATGATATTAGTAGGGTGAGTGAACAGGAGGATACAGCTGCCCATACATGATATGGTGCGATTCAGATAGGGGTCGCAGTTGGTGATGGCGTGCAGTGGCATACAGGAGGACTTAGTAGCATAGGGGACAGTGGGCAATTCAGTGCCTTATAGTTTGAGGAGTGTGTTGTTGGGGATTCCATTTTTGACACTAGCAGTGAGAGGCATGCGATAGCACCTCAACGGGATTGTGACCAGGAGTCACGACACTTGGCAGGACAGTTGAGAGTCAATGAGGACATGATCATGGCAGCCACTAGATGCATTGATAATACACATGCATTGGTGGCAGGTTATTGTTGGAGGGTCTCGATGGCACAGGATAGTTCAGATGGGGGACTTGTCATTGATGACTTCCATACACTCAGGGAGAGAGTGATTGTGATGAGGCCGACTACCATCAATTGTTGAGGGATAGGAATTACCTATTGGAGGTTGGCAAGATGTATCACAGGGCATTGAGGGAGCAGGAGGTTGAGGTGGACCAACTCACTCATGAGTTGGTGAGCACACGGATATTCTCAAAAGTCACACAGAAAACCCTTCAAGAATCAGAGTCCAGATCAGAGGAGCTCCTTGATGAAATTAGACAGAGATCCACTACATCTATTTCAGCAGAGAGTCAGATATATCCCTCAACCACATTGCGAGAGGATGTTGGTGGTTTAGCAGTGGAGCACCAATTGAGAGAGGAGCATGGAGTACCCAGGATCACTAATGAGTATGGAGAGATATGATCCAGAGATACATGAGGATGTCCATAGGTCATAGGGACCACCCTTCACAAGGGGTGTTGAGACAGTTGAGCACACACGTACACATGAGGATTCTAGAGCCAGGGGCAGTTGTGAGGACACTTCCATTTGTGTTCCAGGATTGGTTGACCTTCATGTAGAGGATGACCCCGTAGTACACCCAGGATCCAGGATGTTGCAGGTGTATACAGGAGATCACATGAGTATGCAGGGGCACAGCGCAATGAGTGGTAGTTCACAAAGACATACAGAGTTGTACAGTGGGATTCAGGGGGACGCATTGGATTGCAAGGAGGAGATGTACTTAGTAGAGCATGGAGATTCCTCTCCCTTGCAGCAGTATATAGATCTGGGAGTTCACCTTCACCGTAGCAGCAGTTGCGTGAGTGATGATGGATGGAGAATGATTGACCTGAAGTTGGTGGAGGTACCTACCGTTGTACCCGATGGTTGGTGTTCAGTGATGAGTACAGGTGATTATTTACCAAGAGTATCGATGGACGAGCTTTTGGTTAAGTCCTTTGGATTGACCAAAGCATATGATACTTTCCAGTCCTACAGTTGGTTGCAAATATTTATGATAGCCTTTCTCGATACTTTCATCATTGACAGCAGCACAAGGGGAGCTAGACAATGGCAGGGGACATGGAGAGTTGGTAGGCCGAGACCACTTGACAAGAGTGTGTTGATTGCATTCATCAAGATAGGGGTGGATCATCAGGGGCAAACAGTTGAGGCCATGGGCGTGATGGGTAGTATCCTAGGCCATGGGACAGAGGATATCTCAGAGGCTGCTACATATTCAGACTCTCATTGGGATGAGGGTGGAGTGCTTTCGACAGTTACCAGTAGGGCACACCAGCAGTTAGTGGGGATTAGAACTGATGAACTTCCAAATTTAACATGGGATTCGGGGGTCCATTTGGTCAATAGTTTGTTTCATTTTATGAGGATCCAGGAGTGGAGGGTCCAGTATCGATACTTTGAGCAGACAGTCATGATCAGAGTAGAGCAGCATCGACATGATGGTCCCTGTCAGAGGCTAGCATGGGACACTGGGATTACAGGACTGGACATTTCATTGACTGATGGAGAAGAGAGGACGTTTGCAGGGGGGAGTCACTTTGATTTTCCAATGAGTTTCGGTATTGGGGAGAACACGTCACTGACTGGTGATTCGTTGAGGTCTTGTAGTACCTCACTATGGCAGCAACATGTTCATTCGGTTGGGGTCGTGTTGAGTTTGGTATGGTTTGGTAGGATAGACCCATTTCGGGTTGAGGCCATGTGTTATTTGCAGGAGACTCATGGTGTTGATATGTTACAGAACTATACTTCACAAGGCATTGTAGTTCACATTCTGATATGGGATACAAGGATTGGAGTGCTTGGTAGTTCAATGTTTGATGGAGTTGAGTTTCGAGTAGAGTGGTTACTCAAGGAGTTGATTGAGATTCCTCGGCCATTGATCATTCTACTCATCAGCAGCATGTGGGTGTCATGCGTGGTGAGCACTTGGAGATACCACATCTTGAGGGGAGTCTACCTTGTGCCACACAAGTGGATATGGGACCCTGGTATCATATGTAGTTGGATTTAGTTATTGCTTGAGGACAAGCAATATTCTGGCAGGGAGGACTGTAATGTCCCCATTTTGGGACATTATAACTTTACAACGTGTTATGCCTACCAGAGCAGCCAAATAGGGGTGACAGACAGTTCGGGAGATATTGAGGGGTTTTATTGGGCCCGACTTGCATCGTTCATCATCAGGATCCATTCCGTACAGCTTGGTTTTGGTTTCGTTGCATTCCCACGATTTCCGTAATTTTGAGTTATTATGGGTCATATCTTAATTAATTTCACTAAGAAGGTCATAATGGGCATATTACTTGGAGAAACCTCTTAGTGTATTAGCTCATCGGAATCAGGAAGAAGAGCACTACAGGAAAAGATGATGAGAAGTGACTTTTAGTGGCCGAAGAATCCATAAGGATGGATAAATCACTTTTTAGAGGTAAAATGATTAATTAATTAATTAATTAAGTGATTTAATCAAGGAATAATAAAATAAAGTAAAAGTGACTTTGAGGGAAAAGGTCAACAACGAATTAGGGTTTCAGCAGTGAATTAGGGTTTTGGAAAGCTATAAGAGAAGATTCAACGACCTAATTCATCATTATGCAGATTATGACTTGTCATTGAGGAGAGAGGCGCATCTCAAGAGAGATAGTTCAGTGGATTCCAAGGTGACAGAGTTCGGGAGATATTGAGGGGTTTTATTGGGCCCGACTTGCATCATTCATCATCAGGAACCATTCTGCAGAGCTTGGTTTTGGTTTCGTTCCATTCCGACGATTTCCGTAATTTTGAGTTATTATGGGTCATATCTTAATTAATTTCACTAAGAAGGTCATAATGGGCATATTACTTGGAGAAACCTCTTAGTGTAATAGCTCATCAAAATCGGGAAGAAGAGCACTACAGGATAAGATGATGAGAAGTGACTTTTAGTGGCCAGAGAATCCATAAGGATGGATAAATCACTTTTTAGAGGTAAAATGATTAATTAATTAATTAATTAAGTGACTTAATCAAGGAATAATAAAATAAAGTAAAAGTCACTTTGAGGGAAAAGGTCAACAACGAATTAGGGTTTCAGCAGTGAATTAGGGTTTTGGAAAGCTGTAAGAGAAGATTCAGCGACCTAATTCATCATTATGCAGATTATGACTTGTCATTAAGGAGAGAGGCGCATCTCAAGAGAGATAGTTCAGTGGATTCTAGGAGGAATACACCAGTTGGTTGATTTCGGTGTTGAGAGACACACCCTAGTCACCGAGAAGATCACACAAGTCTTCCATCATTCTTCAGCAACAATTACACAGTGTTTAGCAGCAAGGGCACATTCATCCAAAGTGAGGGCGCAGCTTCTGAGAGGGTTTTTAGTCGACTTATCCCATCCAGGGAGAATTCTGAGATTTCCCTCCGACCCATTTGAGAGGAAGGCAAGGCACATCTTTTGCCTGGTTCCTCATCAGATTCCGACGGTGGAATCAACTAGGGCGCATTTTCCAGACTTGGACGTGCGGCACATTTGGCAAATACATTTGGGGTTCCAAAGCGAGCATCAGGCCATATTCAAGGAAACCCTTTCGACCCATTTCCCAGTAGACCAAGGCAGTCATTTTGAGACACGTCTCATCCAATTCCGACGGTGGAATCACTAGGACGCATTTTGCCAGAGAAAGAGGGGCGCATTCCCCCAGGGGGATCCATCCGAGGTCCAAACTCACCAGCAAAAGGGTCTGACAGTTACCAGTACTGAGGACTAGAGCAGGGCGCATCATTTGGGATAGTTTCCAGGCCATTCCTAGAAGTATAACTCCCAGGGCAAACTTTCCAGACTTCCAGCAGTTACCGACAGAGCTGCAATAGTCCCAGCGCATCCATTGATTCCGCAATGCTCCCATATTTCGGGTATTATCTTTTAGTTGCTTATTTGTATTCTGACTAAGATCCTTTATCTGTTTATCTAGTCGAGTATTGTCAGTTTATTCAGCCACATTCGGCCATTTTGTAATCCACAGAGATATCATAATACAAACTTTGCAGTCCATTGTCGCATTTATTATTTGTATGATCATTTATATGCTGTAAACGATTAATCCTACACACACATTAGCAGTGTTTCCTAGATTAGCCAAGTCAGGAACATTACACCATCAGGGTAACCATGGACTTACAGTACAACATCTCAAACCTCCTCAAGATTTCTGTTAGCGCTTAAAATTATCCTGCCCTCATGGTTTGTGGTTTTGGTCTAGGTCTGAGTTTTCTTTGTATTTCCCCTTTTTCTTGCAGATCTGGTCATAGTTTTCCCTTTCGGGCGTATATTCTCTTCATCGTTTTTTCCTTTAGTTGATTGTTTTCCCTGTCAAAATGAGCCTAAGAGAAATTAGTCCCGAGCTTCTCTATTCTCCTTGAGACTGGTGACTTCTCCTTTTCCCATCTCTGAACCTTCGCCTTTCCAAGCCTAAGTGTGGTCAACCAAGTCTCCAGTTTTGCTATCTGCAACACCAAGAAAGGTCGAACAATGACTCAAATCAAGTGAACAGCCAGAGATTTGTTTTCAGCGGCCAGGATCCATTGAGGAAGCAGATCAAGGGTCATGGGGAAAGCCGGAGCCACCGAGTTACACGAGGATTAGCGCCTATGCTTATGCATTGTGGCCATTGTCACGAAATAGTTTGGGTCGTCCGATCACGGAGGGAACAGGTTTCAGCTAGTCGACATTTTGGGAGTCGCAGATTGGGAGGACATGGTTCATCCTTGCATTTCAAAACCCCAAAACGCGAAAAGCGATGAGCCCCGGGAGCCTGGCCCACGGTCAGAGCTCAAGGTTCTGTGGAAAGGCGGGGCCTAAAGAAGGGGGACAAGAGGCTTTCGGGATTATGAAAGTGACAGTGCTAATGTGATCTGAACCATCCATCCTAGGGATGCGTGGCGCACGATTAAGCCCGGGCACCATTTCGGCTTTCGGGACTTTGAAAGACAGAAGGTCGCTCCTCCACTGCATTGGGAATCGTCGAATCTCAAAACATCGAAATCATCTTAGCCATCAAACCAAACGCCACATGGCGCATATCTGAGCCGGGGGGGTCCAGAATGAGGCGGTTTTGCACGGACCCCCTTAGACCTCTTACCACTTCCCCTTTCCGCTTACCGCCTTCACCTCCCCTGCCATCTGTCTTCCACTCACCCTCGTGGTATATCCCTTTCCCCTTCGCTCCTTCTTTCCTTCCAACACCTGTCCCTCTCCCTTCCACGTTGCTCCGTCATAAGCAACGTGTCCTCCGCTCTCCCAGGTGTCATGTCCCTTCTCTCTAATCCATCCACATGGCCCCTCCTCGGCTCATCGTCCTCTCACCTCCTGCCATGTGTCTCTCTCTCCCAGTCACCTCCACCTCAGCACCTTCCGTTATCCTTGTCCCCTCCATCTAGTCACCCTCGACCCCACCGAATCGACGGTCCACAACTCATCCTGATCAACGATCAAGATCTAATCGCGATTCTCCCTTTCGCGATTTTGGGCATGTGAGTCGAAGGCCCCCTCTCTCATTTTCCCGATCCCGATTGTCGAAGCCTCCTTCGGGTAATCCCTTTTCATCGCTTGTCTCCTCCTTCCACGTCAATCTCGTCTCAGCCTCATCAGCTCCCTCCATGACTGCCTAGCCATCCCTGCAAGCATCCAACTCAGCTCCAGGTGGCAAAATGCAGAGGCCGCCACATTGTCCAAGGTGCAGGATTGACCCGAGCCTTACTCGATCCCGAGAAAAGCAGTTATTGTAGCGGATGGTGGTGGGTGGACATCGTTTCCACTATAAATAGAAAGCCCAGGAAAAAATTGTCAGCTTGTCAACTCCTTGCAGGCCCGTTCTGGAACTCGGTTGAGTTTGACTGAAGTGCACGATTGTCCAGAGACTGCATGCGCAGTCTGCCAGTAAACATGCAGACGTAATGCCTTCAATGCAGCGTCTCGAGCCTGCTGCTGTTGTTTTGCTCTGTGTATATGTAGGCACTTTTGCCATTTTTGTATCAATCAGTGGTAGAGCTATGCTCCCGAATGGTAAAGCTTTAATGAATTTTCTGGTTCTCTGGTTATGAACTGTTGCTTGAGACTTCTTGTTTAATGGCAGCCAGCTCCTTTCTCTGTATTTTTGCTTCTGACTCTGAAATCCTGGGCATGGAGGATCCAGTCGGGTGCTGTGATCATAGTATAGTGTAGATTTGACTATATTTATTATTGCAGTGCTTTCAGCTTCCTGAAGTTTTCAGATCCAGGAGGATCTTGTATCTAAGACTTTTCCTCTAAAGACTGTTGGAAGACTGGACGTCCAGAGCAGACTTTCATTCCTCTCTCATTTTCCTCCACTCACTCACCATTATGCAACTTACTGGCCTAAGTTAGACCAAGACCTCACTCAGCAGCGCATATCCATCCCAGTTTCTTGAGTTAAACAATATCATTCTGAGTTTACTCTCTCACCTAATCATCCTTTTATAACCAACCTGTGACATAAAGAAAAAAAAACTGATGGGTATCAGGATTGTCCTTATCACAATCTGAGGACGACTTCCGGTGCTAACAATTTCCACAACATACTTTCCTTGATTTAGGAAAATCCCATCTGATCTCTGCCAAACTTCTAGTCCCAAGAAGTAGTGCATCATTCCTAAATCTTTCATCTCGAATTCTTCAGCCAATTTTCTCTTACGTTCAGTGATGAGATTTTATGCACCTGTTAGAAACAGGTCATCTACATACAGCAGTAGAATCATCGGTTCACCATCCTCAACCTTAAAGTAAAGGTTAGTATCTGCACTGCTCTTGGTAAAACCCAAGCTCATCAGAAAATTGTCAATCCTACCATACCATGCTCTAGGTGCCTGCTTCAATCCATATAAAGCCTTCTTTAATCTACACATATGAGTCTCCCTGTCATGTGTCTGGAATCCAAGTGGTTGCTCCACATAAACCTCCTCTTTTATTTCACCATTCAAGATGGTTGTCTTTACATCCATTTGGTGCACCTTCCATTTCATCATAGCAGCCAATGAAAGTATAGTCTTGATCAAGGTATATCTTACTACAAAGCAAAAGTTTCTTCATAGTCAACCCCTTCCTTCTAAGAGAAACCTCGGGCCACAAATCTTGCCTTATATTTTTCAATATTGCCATCAGTTGCATGTTTCGTCTTGTAGATCCATTTCGAACTCACCACAGGTTTTTCCTTTTGGTCTGGGAACCACATCTCAGACATCATTCTGCATAATGGACTGGTATTCCTCACCATGGCATCTTTCCATACTTGATTTTCTGCAGCATCTTCATAATTGGAAGGTTCTACATCCATTATGTCGCACAAGCATACAACGTAGCTAGAATACTACTTCATCTTCTTACCTTCCCTGAAAGATTTCTCTGGGGCACCAATTCTTTCTGCATCTCTAATAAGCTCTTGTGCCCAAGCTGGTTTTCTCTTGCGAGAAGGTATCTCGGCTAGTTTATGAGGTTCTACCATGTCATGATCCTCTGGAATGACTTCCTTCGGTTTAACTACCTCTGGAATTTTAGGAACTTCATTCTCTTCTTCATGTGCCTCTTTTGCATGGATCTGTTTGGATTTACTGAAAGATGCATTCTCATCGAAGGTTACAACTCGGCTGATCTCCACTTTCCGGTGACCGGGAATGTATATCCTGTAAGCCTTCGATGTGTCATTGTAACCAACAAATATGCCCTTCTGTTTGGAAGGGTCCAACTTTGTCCTCTTTTCCTTGGGGATGTGAACAAATACAGGGCAGCCAAATATTCTGAAATGGTTGACTTATGGCTTCTCTCCTGAAAACATTTCCTCGAGTGTCTTGTTTTCAAGCACCTTGTGGGGATTTTTATTCTGCACGTACACTGTCGTCTTCGCTGCTTCTGCCCACAGATGCATAGGAAGATCTTGATCATGAATCATGGCCTTTACTGCTTCCATGATTGTCCGGTTCTTCCTTTCAGCTATTCCATTCTGCTAAGGGTTATAGGGAGTAGAAAGCTCCCTCTTAATCCCAACTTCCTTGCAATACTCCCTGAATTCTTTTGAGGTGAATTCACCTCCATTGTCTGATCGCAAGGTCTTTATCTTCCGCTCTATCAAGTTTTCTACCAGAGCCTTGAACTCTTTGAATTTTCCAAAAACTTCATTCTTTGCTTTTAACAAATAAATCCAAGTTTTACGTGACTAATCATCAATGAAAGATACATATTATACATACCCACTTAGTGAAGCTGCCGACATCGATCCACATACGTCTGAATGCACGATGTCCAAAACTCCTTTGGCTCTACTATCGCTATTGGGAAAGGAGTGCTTCACGTTCTTGCCTTGTGCACATCCTTTGCAGACACCATCTGGTTCTGCTTGGATTCCTGGAAGACCTATCACCATTTTGCTCACAACTGGAAGAGCTTTGTAGTGTAGGTGAGCAAATATCCTATGCCATAGTTCATTGGGATTCACAATATCATGAACCATTGCGGAGCCTGAATGTCCTTTTAATTTGTAGAGTCATCCTTCTTCAACTCCAATCACTACTACATCATCAAGGGTCTTCCCTCTAGGCCACGTAAGAGATTGACCATCAATAAATGCTACTCTAAATCCTTTCTTGTCCAATGCTGAAATTAAGAGAAGATTCTTATTTAAACTTGGAACATAGAGAACTTCCTTCATCTTCATTGGCTTGACTGAGTTTAACTTGTAGGAAGCTTCTCCAACACCTTTGATTGGATACTGATAGTCATCACCCAATTTCACCTTATGAGGTGAATCTTTATGAATAAGTTTAGATAAGGAGTCTTCATAGCCTATCATGTGCTTGAAAGCAGCAATGTTTATCAACCAAGTGTCACTTCCATGAGTAATAGTACATGTGAGGGTTGAGATAAGAACTTAATCCTCATCACTTGATTCATCTTGCTTTGCAATTTTCTTGGGAGGCTCATCATCTTCAGTCGTGTGAGCTTGATGCCTCTTACTTCCTTTCTTATTCTTAATTTCCATAATGAGGGGGCAATCCCTAACAAAATGTCCCAATTCCTGACAACGGTAACATCTGATCTTTGATTTGTCTCTTTGACACATCTTAAACTTCTTAGGTAAAGAATGTTCCTTCTTGTTCTTTCCTTTACTGGTGTGGGCGACTAGGGCTTGATCTTCATCTGCCATCTTTTCTTCTCTTGCAGTGGTCCTAGCTTCTTCCTGGTTACAATCTTCCCAAAGCCTATTGAACTTGGGAAGCTTCTTTCTTGAACAAATTCCTTGGATTAATGCATCCCATGACCTTGGGAGGCCATTCAAGGTAGTCATCACCATCTCTTCTTCTTCTACTGAGTCACCAATGGCTTCTATCTACTCCTTGATTTGATTCACTCTTGAGAAGTAGGAGTGAATGGTTTCTGAGTTCTGCAATTTCACATTCTTCAATTGAGATCTCAGAGTCATTCTTCGATTTATGTTGCTTCCCTCAAACAGACAAGTTAAGGTGTCCATCATTTGCTTTGGAGAAGATAATGATGACACATGATGGATAAGTTGGTCCTTAATGGAGTCTACAATAATCCTTTTTTCTCTCACCATGTTCGTATATTTTGCCTTAGCTTCATCTCCTTGAGGTTCTTGAACCTCTTCTATAACGAACTTATCCAGTTCATGTTCTTGAAGAAGAAGGGTTACTTTGTACTTCCAGGCCCTGAAGTTGTCAGCTCCATCTAGCTTCTCATCGATCTTTGTTCTGGTAGTCATCCTGCCTGGGACCACACAAAAATATGACCAAAATTGAAAGACTGAACTTACCAATAGGTGTGCTCTGCTAAGGAGAGTTGCTTGGTGGTCTTGCTTTGTAAAAATTCCCCAGAAACTGGAAAAACGTCAACCTTAGGGTTTGGGTGAAACCCTAACTGTAGCAGGTGCAAATTGGAAAACTGGTCCACTAGAAAAGTGCGCTAGGCTAGGGAAAACCTTATGATGGTCTTGGTTTGTCCGGCAACTGTCTCTAGACTGAAAACGGCTCCCTTTTAGGCTTCTAGATCTACAATTGGCTTCTATTCAGGCCTGCTCTAATACCATGATAGAATTTTAAATTTTTTAGTTACACAATTACAATTACTTAATCCAATAGCAACTGTAGTAGAATCATTGAAAGATAGACAATCACAGATAAAATAGAACACAAAGATTATCCTGGGAAACCCTCGTGGGGGAGAAAACCCAACAACCAAAATCCTCAATATAGATTCCTTCAACCAGTACAATGATGCACTATAGCTCTCCAAGAAAGACCAATACAAAAACACCAAAAGAAACAGTCGCCAAGACTTGTGCACTAGACCTTCTTATGCACTCCAAGATGAACAAGAGAAGTGTGTGTCCAAATGAGAGGAACCTATCCTCTATTTATACAGAACGATAGCTCTTGAAGAGACATGACTCTTGACCTAACTAACCCATAAAACAAGGTCGACTAGCCACAATGGGGCTTTTTACAATTATAAGTAAAATACCAATAATATAATAAATTATGTTGAGCCGACTTGTAAAATATAATTATAATCACCTTTTAAAGGTTTGACTAATACAAATATACGAGAATATCTTCCGTAGTTACACCAAAAATATTAACAATAATACTATTGATCCTAATCAAAGCAGTGTCACTAGCACTTTCACTCCAGAAGAACCAACTGAAAAGATGGAATTTGAATATTAATATATTCATGAACTGAACAATGAACATTTTGATATTAACACTATTGCAAAATTTCCATTATGAATATGAATCATGCTACTGAGGATGGCCTAGTCTTTGTTATGAATGTGATCACGATATCTCTTTTAAATTTTATAAATTTGAATGACTTGCAAAAATTTTCAATGATCAGTGTGGATAGTTAAAAAATTTAATATTCTTGGATATGTATTAAAAAACACCTAAATTTTTCATATTTTGAAACCTGAGAATTTTTGTTTCCCATTCTCAACCCATTTCTTGTTTCATTTCACATTTCTCATTTTTGGTAACATTGGCATTTATAGTATATCTATGCTAGGCATACCCCAAGGTTGGCTCATCTTCTATTCCACCAAGGTCAGTTTGAAATTGAATACACCCTAGCTAATGTTATTCTATCCACCAGTGTTCCACGGGGACGCTTCCCCCAGGGTGGGGGGTGCACCCCCATGTTTCACACGCTCTGGGGGCAGGAAACGTTTCCCCACGTCCCCCTTTTGGGGAAACTCAAGAAAACGCGTGGGGAAACATTTCCCAAATGTGGGGGACACATTTCCCCAAAAAGGGGGTGCCTAGGCACCCCCCCTCCCCCCTAATTTTTTGTCTAACAACCCTTTAATGCAGAACAAAGATAGAGGATAATGTTTTGAGGAGTATGTTACCTTGGTAATTAATGGTAATATTAAAAATAAAAGTGGCATTCTCCTTTATCTTCCTTTCTTATCCGTTTACTTATATTAAGAATAAAAGTGGCATTCTCCTTTATCTTCCTTTTTCTATCATTTTACTTATATTAAGAACAAAAGTGGCATTCCCTTTATCTTCCTTCTCTATCATTTTACTTAAATTTTTAACATTACCATTAATTGTTTCAGGATGTTTGAGAGTGGTTCCAACCTCATTGAACTTCATATGGAGAAAGTAGAATTTCATATCCCATTCAAAATTCAGCAGATTTAACAGTTTTCAGGATTTCAGGATTGGCAGGATTATAGCATTTCCACTAGATTGCACAAAGATGAATTTGTATGGGATGAATTGTTATTGTTGGAATTTTATCATTATTATTTTTATTTTTATAATTTTAGAGACGGGACAACTATGCTAGGGACCCTAACAACCCCCCCCCCCCGGCCATCCCCCCTGAATTT
>ML782976.1:718792-735851 GCA_009831015.1 Picea engelmannii
CCAAGATGCACAAGAGAAGTGTGTGAGTGTGTGTCCAAATGAGAGGAACCTATCCTCTATTTATACACAACAGTGTCTCTTGAAGAGACATGACTCTTGACCTAACTAACCCATAAAACAGGGCCGACTAGCCACAATGGGGCATTTTACAATTATAAGTAAAATACCAATAATATAATAATTTATGTTGAGCCGACTTGTACAATATAATTATAATAACCTTTTAAGGGTTTGACTAAAACAAATATACAAGAATATCTTCCGTAGTTACACCAAAAATATTAACACTCCCTCTTAACTAGGAAGGTATTCTTTCTAGACACAGACTCAGTCTGATACCACACGAGCTCACATCCATTGAATGTTGAACATGTGAATCTATACATCCTCGGATATCCACAGTGCAACATGACTTCACCCAATGCAACCAAGGTCTGTGGGTAGCTCTCAATAGCTACAACATGTCACCAGGACATCCACTCCCTACGATGCATCAGTACCTGATCATGTGCACTCATGTTTCAGTGCCAGCCTTTTTTCATGCTAGATGAGACCCACCAGACTCAGTGCCAGCCCTTTTTCATGTTGGATGAAATTTTTCCATACTCGGTGCCAGCCCTTTTTCATGTTGGATGAGTTCCTCATGTCACTCCCTCTGAAGAGGGACCACACCAAGCTTGTCCTTGAAGTACTCAAACTTCGTCCTCGATAGCGGCTTGGTGAGCACATCTGCAGCCTGATCCTCGGTAGTCACAAATTGGAGCCTCATTGGTCCCATTTGTACCATATCCCTGATATAGTAGTATCTGATCTTGATATCCTTCGCCCTGTCATGGAACATCGGGTTCTCTGACAACTTCATGCAACTCTAGTTGTCACACCAAATGCAGGTCACCTCCAATGCGAGACCAAATAACCCAGACAACATCTTTCGAAACCATATTGCTTCTTTGCTCGTTGCATATGCTTTTTGTTGCTCCACAAGACCATACTGGAGCCAAGACTGAAACAGTATCCGGAAGTGCTCTTCTGGTCAGGAATACTGTCAGCCCAATCTGAATCTGAGTATCCATACAATCCAAACTCATGGTTAGATCTATACCAGAGACCATGATCTAGAGTACCCTTAAGGTACCTCAACACATGTTTTGTTGCAACCAAATGAACATGTTTGGGTTGCTCCAAATGCTGACTCAGGGTGTTCATAGCAAAACATATATCCGGTCTTGTGTTCGTCAAATACATCAACGAGCCCACTATCTTCTTGTATAAGGTAGAATCCATAATCTCTAAAGTTGTATCCTGCAACAACTTAAGATTTGATACCATCTGTAATGTCCCTATTTTGGGACATTATAACTTTACAGAGTGTTATGCCTACCAGAGTAGCCAGATAGGGGTGACAGAGAGTTCGGGAGATATTGAGGGGTTTTATTCGGCCCAACTTCCATCGTTCATCATCAGGATCTATTCCGTATAGCTTGGTTTTGGTTTCGTTGCATTCCCACGATTTTCGTAATTTTGAGTTATTATGGGTCATATCTTAATTAATTTCACTAAGAAGGTCATAATGGGCATATTACTTGGAGAAACCTCTTAGTGTAATAGCTCATCGGAATCGAGAAGAAGACCACTATAGGATAAGATGATGAGAAGTGACTTTCAATGGTCGGGGAATCCATAAGGATGGATAAATCACTTTTTAGAGGTAAAATGATTAATTAATTAAGTGATTAAGTGATTTAATCAAGGAATAATAAAATAAAGCAAAAATCACTTGGAGGGAAAAGATCAACACTGAATTAGGGTTTCAGCAGTGAATTAGGGTTTTGGAAAGCTATAAGAGAAGATTCAGCGACCTAATTCATCATTATGCAGATTATGACTTGTCATTGAGGAGAGAGGCACATCTCAAGAGAGATAGTTCAGTGGATTCCAAGAGGAATACACCAGTTGGTTGATTTCGATGTTGAGAGACACACCCTAGTCACCGAGAAGATCACACAGGTCTTCCATCATTCTTCAGCAGTAGTTACAGAGTGTTCAGCAGCAAGGGTGCATTCATCCAGAGTGAGGGCGCAGCTTCTTAGAGGGCTTTTAGTCGACTTATCCCATCCGGGGAGAATTCTGAGATTTCCCTCCGACCCATTTGAGATGAAGGCAAGGCGCATCTTCTGCCTGGTTCCTCATCAGATTCCGACGGTGGAATCAACTGGGGCACATTTTCCAAACTTGGACGTGCGACACATTTGGCAGATACATTTGGGGTTCCAGAGTGAGCATTAGGGCATATTCAAGGAAACCCTTCCGACCCATTTCCCAGTAGACCAAGGCGAACATTTTGAGACACATCTCGTCCGATTCCAACGGTGGAATCACTAGGACACATTTTGCCAGAGAAAGAGGGGTGCATTCCCCCAGGGGGATCCATCCGGGGTCCAAACTCACCAGCAGAAGGGTCCGATAGTTACCAGTACTAAGGACTAGAGTAGGACGCATCATTTGGGACAGTTTCCAGGACATTCCGAGAAGTATAGCTCCCAGGGCGAACTTTCCAAACTTTCAGCAGTTACTATCAGAGCTGCCAGTAAGCAGTCCCAGCGCATCCATTGATTCCGCAGTGCTCCCATATTCCGAGTATTATCTTTTAGTTGCTTATTTGTATTCCGGCTAAGATCCTTTGTCTGTTTATCTAGTCGAGTATTGTCAGTTTATTCAGCCACATTCGACCATTTTGTAATCCATAGAGATATCATAATACAAACTTTGCAGTCCTTTGTCGCATTTATTATTTGTATGATCATTTATATGTTGTAAACGATTAATCCTACACACACATTAGCAGTTTTTCCTAGACTAGCCAAGTCAGGAACATTACAGTGGTATCAGAGCTAGTTTTCCTGCCAAGCTAAGGGGAAAATCAGATAAGGATGTAGATACATCATTACCAGCGAATGGATTGACAGGAGCACAGATGGAGCCTACACCCATTAGATGCAGGGAGCGTTGCTACAATTGCAAAGTTCCTTGGAAGCCAAATCACCGATGTAGAGGTAAAGGGAAGGTGCACATTATTGAGGTGTACTATGATGGTGAGGATGAAGAGATGCATGTGAATGCAACCATAGATACCTATTTAGAGCAGTCTGATAAGGCTAGTGACTCTTGCGCATCTGAGGGACAGTTGTATGGACAGGATGATAGCGTAATCCTTCATCTTCCCCATCAGGTAATGTTGAGGATTCAACACTTCAGCATAGTGGTGACACTTGTGAGGATTCATATGTGTTGGCATTTAGACATGATGAGATTAGGAGGTTGGATGATCTACCGGTGGGTGTAGACATGGCTTCCAAGAAGTCATGTATGGAGAATGATGAGCTTACTATGATGAGTGAGCCACAATTTTCATCTTCTCAGTCACCTATGCTAGCCACGACACATGAGGATATTAGTGGCATTCCTAATATGCTAGAGGAGCCTTATGTGGGGATTGTACACAAGGAACATATGGATTTGCAGACCCAGGAGGAGAGGTATGGCTTGGAGATAGTTAACCTTACACATACCTATCAGTATGAGGAGAGTGAATCACCACTCTTGGAGATTCTATTGATAGACCAAGTTGTGGAGACCGACAGCTTGTTGGGACACTTACTCCCAGGATCGATCTACAATGATGAGGATGCACTCCTTATTGATCTGAATGACCATAGCACGTGTCTAGACACATCTGTATGGGATGCAGGCGCAGATGATATTAGTAGGGTGAGTGCACAGGAGGATACAACTGCCCAGACATGATATGGTGAGATTCAGATAGGGGTCACAGTTGGTGATGGCGTGCAGTGGCATATAGGAGGACTTAGTAGCACAGAGGACAGTGGGCAATTCAGTGCCTTATATTTTGAGGAGTGTGTTGTTGGGGATTCCATTTTTGACACTAGCAGTGAGAGGCATGCGATAGCACCTCAACAGGATCGTGACCAGGAGTCACGACACTTGGCAGGATAGTTGAGAGTCAATGAGGACATGATCATGGCAGCCACTAGATGCATTGATAATACACATGCATTGGTGGTAGGTTATTGTTGGAGGGCCTCGATGGCACACGATAGTTCAGATGGGGGACTTGTCATTGATGACTTCCATACACCCAGGGAGAGAGTGATTGTGATGAGGGTTGACTACCATGAATTGTTGAGGGATAGGGATTACCTATTGGAGGTTGGCAAGATGTATCACAGGGCACTGAGGGAGCAGGAGGTTGAGGTGGACCGACTCACTCATGAGTTGGTGAGCACATAGATATTCTCGAAAGGCACACAGAAAACCCTTCAAGAATAAGAGTCCAGATCAAAGGAGCTCCTTGATGAAATTAGACAGAGATCCACTACATCTATTTCAGCAGAGAGTCAGATATATCCCTCAGCCACATTGCGAGAGGATGTTGGTGGTTTAGCAGTGGAGCACCAGTTGAGGGAGGAGCATGAGGAGTACCCAGGATCACTGATGAGTATGGAGAGATATGATCTAGAGATACATGAGGATGTCCATAGGTCACAAGGACCACCCTTCACAAGGGGTGTTGAGACAGTTGAGCGCACACGTACACATGGGGATTCCAGAGCCAGGGGCAGTTATGAGGACACTTCCATTTGTGTTCCAAGATTGGTTGACCTTCATGTAGAGGATGACCCCGTAGTACACCCAGGATCCAGGATGTTGCGGGTGTATACAGGAGATCACATGAGTATGCAGGGGCACAGCGTGATGAGTGGTAGTTCACAGAGACATACAGAGTTGTACAGTGGGATTCAGGGGGACGCATTGGATTGCAAGGAGGAGATGTACTTAGTAGAGCATGGAGATTCCTCTCCCTTGCAGCAGTGTACAGATCTGGGAGTTCACCTTCACCGTAGCAGCAGTTGCGTGAGTGATGATGGATGGAGAATGATTGACCTGAAGTTGGTGGAGGTACCTACCATTGTACCCGATGGTTGGTGTTCAGTGATGAGTACAGGCGATTATTTACCAAGGGTGCCGATGGACAAGCTTTTGGTTAATTCCTTTTGATTGACCAAAGCATATGATACTTTCCAGTCCTACAGTTGGTTGCAAATATTTATGATAGCCTTTCTCGATACTTTCATCATTGACAGCAGCACAAGGGGAGCTAGACAGCGGCAGGGGACATGGAGAGTTGGTAGGCCGAGACCACTTGACAAGAGTGTGTTGATTGCATTCATCAGGATAGGGGTGGATCATCAGGGGCAGACAGTTGAGGCCATGGGCGTGATGGGTAGTATCCTAGGCCATGGGACAGAGGATATCTCAGAGGCTGCTACATATTCAGACTCTCATTGGGATGAGGGTGGAGTGCTTTCGACAGTTACCAATAGGGCACACCAACAGTTAGTGGGGATTAGAACTGATGAACTTCCAAATTTGACATGGGATCCGGGGGTCCATTTGGTCAATAGTTTGTTTCATCTTATGAGGATCCAGGAGTGGAGGGTCCAGTATGGATACTTTGTGCAGACAGTCATGATCAGAGTAGAGCAGCATCGACATGATGGTCCCTGTCAGAGACTAGCATGGGACATTGGGATTACAGGACCGGACATTTCATTGACTGATGGAGAAGAGAGGACGTTTGCAAAGGGGAGTCACTTTGATTTTCCAATGAGTTTCGGTATTGGGGAGAGCACGTCACTGACTGGTGATTCATTGAGGTCTTGTAGTACCTCACTATGGCAGTAGCATGTTCATTCGGTGGGGGTCGTGTTGAGTTTGGTATGGTTTGGTAGGATAGACCCATTTCGGGTTAAGGCCATGTGTTATTTGCATGAGATGCATGGTGTTGATATGTTACAGAACTATACTTCACAAGGCATTCTAGTTCACATTCTGATATGGGATACAGGGATTGGAGTGCTTGGTAGTTCAGCGTTTGATGGAGTTGAGTTTCGAGTAGAGTGGTTACTCAAGGAGTTGACTGAGATTCCTCAGCCATTGATCATTCTACTCATCAGCAGCATGTGGGTGTCATGCGTGGTGAGCACTTGGAGATACCGCATCCTGAGGGGAGTCTACCTTGTGCCACACAGGTGGATATGGGACCCTCGTATCATATGTAGTTGGATTCAGTTATTGCTTGAGGACAAGCAATATTCCTGCAGGGAGGACTGTAATGTCCCCATTTTGGGACATTATAACTTTACAGCGTGTTATGCATACCAGAGTAGCCAGATAGGGGTGACAGAGAGTTCGGGAGATATTGAGGGGTTTTAATGGGCCCGACTTGCATCGTTCATCATCAGGATCCATTCCGTACAGCTTGGTTTTGGTTTCGTTGCATTCCCACGATTTTCGTAATTTTGAGTTATTATGGGTCATATCTTAATTAATTTCACTAAGAAGGTCATAATGGGCATATTACTTGGAGAAACCTCTTAATGTAATAGCTCATCGGAATCGGGAAGAAGAGCACTACAGGATAAGATGATGAGAAGTGACTTTTAGTGGCCGGAGAATCCATAAGGATGGATAAATCACTTTTTAGAGGTAAAATGATTAATTAATCAATTAATTAAGTGATTTAATTAAGGAATAATAAAATAAAGTAAAAGTCGCTTTGAGGGAAAAGGTCAACAACGAATTAGGGTTTCAGCAATGAATTAGGGTTTTGGAAAGCTATAAGAGAAGATTCAGCGACCTAATTCATCATTATGCAAATTATGACTTGTCATTGAGGAGAGAGGCGCATCTCAAGAGAGATAGTTCAGTGGATTCCAGGGTGACAGAGTTCGGGAGATATTGAGGGGTTTTATTGGGCCCAACTTGCGTCGTTCATCATCAAGATCCATTCCACAGAGCTTGGTTTTGGTTTCGTTGCATTTCGACGATTTCCATAATTTTGAGTTATTATGGGTCATATCTTAATTAATTTCACTAAGAAGGTCATAATGGGCCTATTACTTGGAGAAACCTCTTAGTGTAATAGCTCATCGGAATCGGGAAGAAGAGCACTACAGGATAAGATGATGAGAAGTGACTTTTAGTGGCCAGAGAATCCATAAGCATGGATAAATCACTTTTTAGAGGTAAAATGATTATTTAATTAATTAATTAATTAATTAAGTGACTTAATCAAGGAATAATAAAATAAAGTAGAAGTCACTTTGAGGGAAAAGGTCAACAACGAATTAGGGTTTCAACAGTGAATTAGGGTTTTGGAAAGCTGTAAGAGAAGATTCAGCGACCTAATTCATCATTATGCAGATTATGACTTGTCATTGAGAGAGGCGCATCTCAAGAGAGATAGTTCAGTCGATTCTAGGAGGAATACACCAGTTGGTTCATTTCGGTGTTGAGACACATACCCTAGTCACCGGGAAGATCGCACAGGTCTTCCATCATTCTTCAGCAGTAGTTACACAGTGTTCAGCAACAAGGGCGCATTCATCCATAGTGAGGGCGTAGCTTCTGAGAGGGTTTTTAGTCGACTTATCCCATCCAGGGAGAATTCTGAGATTTCCCTCCGACCCATTTGAGAGGAAGGCAAGGCACATCTTTTGCCTGGTTCCTCATCAGATTCCAACGGTGGAATCAACTGGGGTGCATTTTCCAGACTTGGACATGCGAGACATTTGGCAGATACATTTGGGGTTCCAGAGCGAGCATCAAGCCATATTCAAGGAAACCCTTTCGACCCATTTCCTAGTAGACCAAGGCGGTCATTTTGAGACACGTCTCGTCCGATTCTGACGGTGGAATCACTAGGACGCATTTTGCCAGAGAAAGAGGGGCACATTCCCCCAGGGGGATCCATCCGGGCTCCAAACTCACCAGCAAAAGGGTCTGACAGTTACCAGTACTGAGGACTAGAGCAGGGCGCATCATTTGGGATAGTTTCCAGGCCATTCCTAGAAGTATAGCTCTCAGGGCGAACTTTCCAGACTTCCAGCATTTACCTTCAGAGATGCCATAGTCCCAGCGCATCCATTGATTCCGCAATGCTCCCATATTTCGGGTATTATCTTTTAGTTGCTTATTTGTATTCTGGCTAAGATCCTTTGTTTGTTTATCTAGTCGAGTATTGTCAGTTTATTTAGCCACATTCGGCCATTTTGTAATCCACAGAGATATCATAATACAAACTTTGCAGTCCATTGTTGCATTTATTATTTGTATGATCATTTATATGCTGTAAACGATTAATCCTACACACACATTAGCAGTGTTTCCTAGACTAGCCCAGTCGGGAACATTACACCATCGGGGTAACCATGGCCTTACAATCCAGCATCTCAAACCTCCTAAAGATTTTTGTTAGTGCTTAAAATTGTCCTGCCGTCATGGTTTGTGGTTTTGGTCTAGGTCTGAGTTTTCTTTGTATTTCCCCTTTTTCTTGCAGATCTGGTCATAGTTTTCCCTTTCGAGCGTATATTCTCTTCATCGTTTTTTCCTTTAGTCGATTGTTTTCCCTGTCAAAATGAGCCTGAGAGAAATTAGTCCCGAGCTTCTCTGTTCTTGAGGCTGGTGACTTCTCCTTTTCCCATCTCTGAACCTTCACCTTTCCAAGCCTTAGTGTGGTCAGCCAAGTCTCCAGTTTCGCTGTCTGCAGCACCAAGAACGGTCGAACAATGACTCGAATCAAGCGAGCGGGCAGAGATTTGTTTTCAGCAGCCAAGATCCATTGAGGAAGCAGATCGAGGGTCATCGGGAAAGTCGAAGCCACTGAGTTGCACGAGGATTAGCGTCTGTGCTTATCCATTGTGGCCATTGTCACGAAATAGTTTGGGTCGTCTGATCACGGCGGGAACAGGTTTCAGCTAGTCAACATTTCGGGAGTCGCGGGTTGGGAGGACATGGTTTGCCCTTGCATTTCAAAACCCCGAAACGCGAAAAGCGATGAGCCCCAAGAGCCTGGCCCACGGTCATAGCTCAAGGTTCTGTGGAAAGGCGGGGCCTAAAGAAGGGGAACAAGAGGCTTTTGGGATTATGAAAGTGACAGCGCTAATGTGATCTGAACCGTCCATCCTGGGGACGCATGGCGCACGATTAAGCCAGGGCACCATTTCGGCTTTCGAGACTTTGAAAGACAGAAGGTCGCTCCTCCACTGCATTGGGAATCGTTGAATCTGAAAACGTCGAAATCATCTCAGCCATCAAACCAAACGCCACATGGCGCATATCTGAGCCGGGGGGGGTCCGGAATGAGGCGGTTTTGCACGGACCCCCTTAGACCTCTTACCACTTCCCCTTTCTGCTTACCGCCTTCACCTCCCCTGCCATCTGTCCTCCACTCACCCTCGTGGTATATCCCTTTCCCCTTCGCTCCTTGCCTTACGACACCTGTTCCTCTCCCTTCCACATTGCTCTGTCATAAGCAACGTGTCCTCCGCTCTCCCAGGTGTCATGTCCCTTCTCTCTAATCCATCCACATGGCCCCTCCTCAGCTCATCGTCCTCTCACCTCCTGCCATGTGTCTCTCTCTCCCAGTCACCTCCACCTCAGCACCTCTCGCTATCCTTGTCCCCTCCATCTAGTCACCCTCGACCCCATCGGATCAACGGTCCACGACTCATCTTGATCGATGGTCAGGATCTAATCGCGATTCTCCCTTTCGCGATTTTGGGCATGTGAGTTGAAGGCCCCCTCTCTCATTTTCCCGATCCCGATAGTCGAAGCCTCCTTCGGGTAATCCCTTTTCACTGCTTGTCTCCTCCTTCCACGTCAATCTCGTCTCAGCCTCGTCAACTCCCTCCATGACTACCTAGCCATCCCTGCAAGCATCCAACTCAGCTTCAGGTGGCAAAATGCAAAGGTCGCCACATTGTCCAAGGTGCAGGATTGACCCGGGCCTTACTCGATCCCGAGAAAAGTAGTTATTGTAGAGGATGGTGGTGGGTGGACATCGTTTCCACTATAAATAGAAAGCCCAGGAAAGAACTGTCAGCTTGTCAACTCCTTGCAGGCCCGTTCTGGAACTCGGTTGAGTTTGACTGAAGTGCACGATTGTCCAAAGACTGCATGCACAATCTGCCAGTAAACATGCAGACGTAATGCCTTCAATGCAACGTCTCGAGCCTCTTGCTATTGTTTTGCTCTGAGTATATGTAGGCATTTTTGCCATTTTTGTATCAATCAGTGGTAGAGCTATGCTCCCGAATGGTAAAGCTTTAATGAATTTTCTGGTTCTCTAGTTATGAATTGTTGCTTGAGACTTCTTGTTTAATGGCAGCCAACTCCTTTCTCTGTATTTTTGCTTCTGACTCTGAAATCTTGGGCATGGAGGATCCAGTCGGGTGCTGTGATCATAGTATAGTGTAGGTTTGACTATATTTATTATTGCACTGTTTTCAGCTTCCTGAAGTTTTCAGATCCAGGAGGATCTTGTATCTGAGACTTTTCCTCTAAAGACTGCTGGAAGACTGGACGTCCAGAGCAGACTTTCATTCCTCTCTCATTTTCCTCCACTCACTCACCATTATGCAACTTACTGGCCTAAGTTAGACCAAGACCTCACTCAACAGCACATATCCATCCCAGTTTCCTGAGTTAAACGATATCATTCTGAGTTTACTCTCTCACCTGATCATCCTTTTATAACCAACCTATGACATAAAGAAAAAAAACTGATGGGTATCGGGCTTGTCCTTATCGCAATCTGAGGACGACTTCCGGTGCTAACAATTTCCACAGCATACTTTCCTTGATTTAGGAAAATCCCATCTGATCTCTGCCAAACTTCTAGTCCCAAGAAGTAGTGCATCATTCCTAAATCTTTCATCTCGAATTCTTCAGTCAATTTTCTCTTACGTTCAGTGATGAGCTTTTATGCACCTGTTAGAAGCAGGTCATCTACATACAGCAGTAGAATCATCGGTTCACCATCCTCAACCTTAAAGTAAAGGTTAGTATCTGCACTGCTCTTGATAAAACCCAAGCTCATCAGAAAATTGTTAATCCTACCATACCATGCTCTAGGTGCCTGCTTCAATCCATATAAATCCTTCTTTAATCTGCACATATGAGTCTCCCTGTCATGTGTCTGGAATCCAAGTGGTTGCTCCACATAAACCTCCTCTTTTATTTCACCATTCAAGATGGTTGTCTTTACATCCATTTGGCGCACCTTCCATTTCATCATAGAGGCCAATGAATGTATAGTCTTGATCGAGGTATATCTTACTACAAAGCAAAAGTTTCTTCATAGTCAACCCCTTCCTTCTGAGAGAAACCTCGGGCCACAAATCTTGCCTTATATTTTTCAATATTGCCATCAGTTGCATGTTTCGTCTTGTAGATCCATTTTGAACTCACAACAGGTTTTTCCTTTTGGTCTGGGAACCACACCCTAGACATCATTCTGCATTATGGACTGGTACTCCTCACCATGGCATCTTTCCATACTTGATTTTCTGCAGCATCTTCACAACTGGAAGGTTCTACATCCATTATGTCACACAAGCATACAACGTAGCTAGAATACTACTTCAGCTTCTTACGTTCCCTGAAAGATTTCTCTAGGGCACCAATTCTTTCTGCATCTCTAATAATCTCTTGTGCCCAAGCTGGTCTTCTCTTGCGAGAAGGTATCTCGGCTAGTTTATGAGGTTCTACCATGTCATGATCCTCTGGAATGACTTCCTCTAGTTTAACTGCCTCTGGAACTTTAGGAACTTCATTCTCTTCTTCATGTGCCTCTTTTGCACGGATCTGTTTGGATTTACTGAAATATGCATTCTCATCAAAGGTTACAACTCGGCTGATCTCCACTTTCCGGTGACCGGGAATGTATATCCTATAAGCCTTCGATGTGTCACTATAACCAACAAATATGCCCTTCTGTTTGGAAGGGTCCAACTTTGTCCTCTTTTCCTTAGGGACGTCAACAAATACAGGGCAGCCAAATATTCTGAAATGGCTGACTTATGGCTTCTCTCCTGAAAACATTTCCTCGAGTGTCTTGTTTTCAAGCACCTTGTGGGGATTTTTATTCTGCACATACACTGTCGTCTTCGCTGCTTCTGCCCACAGATGCATAGGAAGATCTTGATCATGAATCATGGCCTTTATTGCTTCCATGATTGTCCGGTTCTTCCTTTCAGCTATTCCATTCTGCTAAGGGTTATAGGGAGTAGAAAGCTCCCTCTTAATCCCAACTTCCTTGCAATACTCCTTGAATTCTTTTGAGGTGAATTCACCTCCATTGTCTAATCACAAGGTCTTTATCTTCCGCTCTGTCAAGTTTTCTAACAGAGCCTTGAACTCTTTGAATTTTCCAAAAACTTCATTCTTTGCTTTTAACAAATAAATCCAAGTTTTACGTGACTAATCATCAATGAAAGATACATATTATACATACCCACTTAGTGAAGTTGCCGACATCGGTCCACATACGTCTGAATGCACGATGTCCAAAACTCCTTTGGCTCTACTATCGCTATTGGGAAAGGAGTGCTTCACGTTCTTGCCTTGTGCACATCCTTTGCAGACACCATCTAGTTCTGCTTGGATTCCTGGAAGACCTATCACCATTTTGCTCACAACTGGAAGAGCTTTATAGTGTAGGTGAGCAAATATCCTATGCCATAGTTCATTGGGATTCACAATATCATGAACCATTGCGGAGCCTGAATGTCCTTTTAATTTGTAGAGTCATCCTTCTTCAACTCCAATCACTACTACATCATCAAGGGTCTTCCCACTAGGCCACGTAAGAGATTGACCATCAATAAAGGCTACTCTAAATCCTTTCTTGTCCAATGCTGAAATTAAGAGAAGATTCTTATTTAAACCTGGAACATAGAGAAATTCCTTCATCTTCATTGGCTTGCCTGAGTTTAACTTGTAGGAAGCTTCTCCAACACCTTTGATTGGATACTGATAGTCATCACCCAATTTCACCTTGTGACGTGAATCTTTATGAATAAGTTTAGATAAGGAGTCTCCATAGCCTATCATGTGCTTGAAAGCAGCACTATTTATCAACCAAGTGTCACTTCCATGAGTAATAGTACATGTGAGGGTTGAGATAAGAACTTAATCTTCATCACTTGATTCATCTTGCTTTGCAATTTTCTTGGGAGGCTCATCATCTTCAGCCGTGTGAGCTTGATGCCTCTTACTTCCTTTCTTATTCTTAATTTCCATGATGAGGGGGCAATCCCTAACAAAATGTCCCAATTCCTGACAACAGTAACATCTGATCTTTGAGTTGTCTCTTTGACCCATCTTAAACTTCTTAGGTAAAGAATGCTCCTTCTTGTTCTTTCCTTTCCTGGTGTGGGCGACTAGGGCTTGATCTTCATCTGCCATCTTTTCTTCTCTTGCAGTTGTCCTAGCTTCTTCCTGGTTACAATCTTCCCAAAGCCTATTGAACTTGGGAAGCTTCTTTCTTGAACAAATTCCTTGGATGAATGCATCCCATGACCTTGGGAGGCCATTCAAGGTAGCCATCACCATCTCTTCTCCTTCTACTGAGTCAGCAATGGCTTCTATCTACTCCTTGATTTGATTCACTCTTGAGAAGTAGGAGTGAATGGTTTCTGAGTTCTGCATTTTCTCATTCTTCAACTGAGATCTCAGAGTCATTCTTCGATTTATGTTGCTTCCCTCAAATAGACAAGTTAAGGTGTCCATCATTTGCTTTGGAGAAGATAATGATGATACATGATGGATAAGTTGGTCCTTAATGGAGTCTACAATAATCATTTTTTCTCTCACCATGTCCTTATATTTTTCCTTAACTTCATCTCCTTGAGGTTCTTGAACCTCTTCTATAACGAACTTATCCAGTTCATGTTCTTCAAGAAGAAGGGTTACTTTGTACTTCCAGGCCCTGAAGTTGTCAGCTCCATCTAGCTTCTCATCGATCTTTGTTCTGATAGTCATCCTGCCTGGGACCACACAAAAATATGACCAAAATTGAAACACTGAACTTACCAATAGGTGTGCTCTGCTAAGGAGAGTTGCTTGGTGGTCTTGCTTTGTAAAAATTCCCCAGAAACTGGAAAAACGTCAACCTTAGGGTTTGGGTGAAACCCTAACTGAAGCAGGTGCAAATTGGAAAACTGGTCCATTGGAAAAGTGTGCTATGCTAGGGAAAACCTTCTGATGGTCTTGGTTTGTCCGGCAACTGTCTCTAGACTGAAAACGGCTCCCTTTTAGGCTTCTAGATCTACAATTGGCTTCTATTCAGGCCTGCTCTAATACCATTATAGAATTTTAATTTTTTTAGTTACACAATTACAATTACTTAATCCAATAGCAACTGTAGTAGAATCATTGAAAGATAGACAATCACAGATACAATAGAACACAAAGATTATCCTGGGAAACCCTCGTGGGGGAGAAAACCCAACAACCAAAATCCTCAATATAGATTCCTTCAACCAGTACAATGATGTGCTATAGCTCTCCAAGAAAGACCAATACCAAAACACCAAAAGAAACAATCGCCAAGACTTGTGCACTAGACCTTCTTATGCACTCCAAGATGAACAAGAGAAGTGTGTGTCCAAATGAGAGGAACCTATCCTCTATCTATACAGAACAGTGTCTCTTGAAGAGACATGACTCTTGACCTAACTAACCCATAAAACAGAGTCGACTAGCCACAATGGGGCTTTTTACAATTATAAGTAAAATACCAATAATATAATAAATTATGTTGAGCCAACTTGTACAATATAATTATAATAACCTTTTAACGGTTTGACTAATACAAATATACGAGAATCTTCTGTAGTTACACCAAAAATATTAACAATAATACTATTGATCCTAATCAAAGCAGTGTCACTAGCACTTTCACTCCAGAAGAACCAACTGAAAAGATGGAATTTGAATATTAATATATTCATGAACTGAGCAATGAACATTTTGATATTAACACTATTGCAAAATTTCCATTATGAATATGAATCATGCTACTGAAAAGATATAATTTGAATATTAATATATTCATGAACTGAACAATGAACATTTTGATATTAACACTATTGCAAAATTTCCATTATGAATATGAATCATGCTACTGAGGATGGCCTAGTCTTTGTTATGAATGTGATCACGATATCTCTTTTAAATTTTATAAATTTGAATGACTTGCAAAAATTTTGTATGATCAGTGTGGATAGTTAAAAAATTTAATATTCTTGGATATGTATTAAAAAACACCTAAATTTTTCATATTTTGAAACCTGAGAATTTTTGTTTCCCATTCTCAACCCATTTCTTGTTTCATTTCACATTTCTCATTTTTGGTAACATAGGCATTTATAGTATATCTATGCTAGGCATACCCCAAGGTTGGCTCATCTTCTATTCCACCAAGGTCAATTTGAAATTGAATACACCCTAGCTAATGTTATTCTATCCACCAGTGTTCCACGGGGACGCTTCCCTCAGGGTGGGGGGTGCACCCCCCATGTTTCACACGCTCTGGGTGCAGGAGCGTGCCTGGGGAAACGTTTCCCCATGTCCCCCTTTTGGGGAAACGTTTCCCCACGTCCCCCTTTTGGGGAAACTCAAGAAAATGCATGGGGAAACATTTCCCAAATGTGGGAGACACATTTCCCCAAAAAGGGGGTGCCTGGGCACCCCCCCTCCCCCCTAATTTTTTGTCTAACAACCCTTTAACGCAGAACAAAGATAGAGGATATTGTTTTGAGGAGTATGTTACCTTGGTAATTAATGGTAATATTAAGAATAAAAGTGGCATTCTCCTTTATCTTCCTTTCCTATCCGTTTACTTATATTAAGAATAACATTCTCCTTTATCTTCCTTTTCTATCATTTTACTTATATTAAGAACAAAAGTGGCATTCTCCTTTATCTTCCTTCTCTATCATTTTACTTAAATTTTTAACATTACCATTAATTGTTTCAGGATGTTTGAGAGTGGTTCCAACCTCATTGAACTTCATATGGAGAAAGTAGAATTTCATATCCCATTCAAAATTCAGTAGATTTAACAGTTTTCAGGATTTCAGGATTGGCGGGATTATAGCATTTCCATTAGATTGCACAAAGATGAATTTGCATGGGATGAATTGTTATTGTTGGAATTTTATCATTATTATTTTATTTTTATAATTTTAGAGACGGGACAACTATGCTAGGGACCCTAACAAACCCCCCCCTGCCATCCCCCCTGAATTTCCCTAAAATTTGGGGGTGTTCCCACACGTCCCCCATGTGTTGTCTCCCTGCTCCCATGCTCCCCCATCTCGGAAAGAGGACCTTCCAATCCTTAAATTAGCCCAAATGAGGGTCAACTATCTCCCTGATTAATTTTTCTGTTATTCTTAAACTGAAACACCATTAGTAATACTAACTACAATATTTTTCTATATGCGCATTAATTTATGATCTTTGTTTTTCTGCATCAAGCTAAGGCTGTAACAAATTTGGTCAATGTAGCCAAGTTGATTATTTGCCTTGAAAATGAGCTCAAGTGAGCAGAATTGTGAGTCACCACTTTTTGGGGAAGAAATCTCGTTTTGAGTTGCAGTTACGTCTTGTTGTGCAACTTTAAATTGTAGGCAATCCCCTTTATTCAGTTATGATCTGTTGATAGCCTACAACCTACAAGTAGTGATGACAGTGATTTGATATTGATCAAGAGATTAAGATCTTCATCCTTTTGCATGGTATCACCATTTGGTGTTTCTTTGATATAAGAAACAATGTACTCTATTGTTGGCGGTGCATTATTTATTCACTGTTGTCGTCTTCCTGTTCTCTGTTGTCCGTTTCCCAAACTTGTTAACTCGTTCCAAAAATAATTGCATATCCATGTAGGCAAGAACCAAGCCTGTGATGTAAAAAATTAAATGATCCACAGGAAAGGAACTTCAGCCTGAAGCCATCCCAACCTATACAGTTTTCCATAAGATCACTTCCTATTGGGCATTGGCTCATATGCTAGCATTTCTGGCTTAATTAGGACAGGAATTTCCTTGTACTCCTGTTGTTATATTGGTGTAACTCTCTTTGTTCCATGAAGTAATATATGATGCATTTCTCAATAAATATATATATA
>ML782976.1:736492-758778 GCA_009831015.1 Picea engelmannii
CCCCCCCCCCCAGCCTAGGGGTAACTAGAGGAGGTCATGTCTCATGGCCCACAATGAAGACAGCGATCATGTTGATGATGACGATCAGCATGTGCACCATAGCATCCCAGCACCCCCCCCTCAGATTTCCTCCCCTACTTTGGATCAGTCAAGCTCATCACATCAAGTCAACCCAAATGTATGGGAGATGGTAAGCCAGCGTCATCATGAAGTATGTTAGTCCTTTTCTCATACAAGGCGTTGTGCTTAATATACTAGGCATGTGAATGAGGATCATTGGTTGAAGTTGGATAATGGATCATAAGCTCAAGAAGTTATGTTTGTTTCCTTGTTTCACCTTGGTGGCCAGCATCTATGCCCTAGTCCCATGTTGTCACCCCCAAAGAAAAGGGGTACTATTGGGGGGCCCTCACAAGGGTAATGTTTTGTTTCCCCGCCATACTTAACACTTACCATCCTAGAACTTGTCATAGTGTACTAAACTTCGATAATGGGTCATGGTCCATTCTCTCGTGAGAAGAGGGGCTAAAGGCCCAAAGGTTGATTGCAACTGCTAGCAAAAGAAGAATAAAGAAAGATTAATGCTAAAGAAAGAAAGAGAAAATAGCAAAGGACTCTCAAAAGCCAGTCCATACTTGAGCTCTACCCTTTCTACGTTCTTCCGTCCCAAAGCAGTGATGCTATAGCTTGAAACCTTATAAAGAGGACTTGCATATATGATAAGAGGACAAATAAAAAGGAAAATTAAGGGGTTTGGAAAAACATAGCGCTTAGAAAGTGGTAACTCAAGAGCAAGTGCACCCTCAATAAAGGCACCCATAGAAGTGGATTCAATGACACCATAAGCCATGAAGTAAGCCCAACACGTACCACTATCACACTTACTCTTGAAGGGTTCTTTTCTTTCATTGTTTCCCTCAGGACATATCCCTCTACTTGGGTCTTTTCTTTCACTGTTTTGGTTGGCACACCAAATAGGGTCAGATGAAGATCCTCCCATATTCAAACTTGTCAACTTACATAAAGGATGGATTTCTACCTTGGGAACTGTTACCCCCCCATGCCTTGGGGTAACTAGAGGAGATCATGTCTCGTGGCCCACAATGGAGAACATGATCCCGGCCATGATGATGATCAGCATGTCCACAGATGGCAACCCAACAACCCCCCTCATTCACCTTTGTAAGTACAAGTCAACCAAGGCTCATCACAACCAAGCAACCCAGAATATGGGAGATGGTAAGCCAGCGTCACCATGAGGTATGTTAGACCTTTTTTCATGCAAAGTGTTGTGCTTGATTTGTCGGGCATGTGGATGAGGATCTTTGGTTGAAGTTGGATAATGGATCACTAGCTTGGCAAATTGTGTTAGTTTCCTTGCCCTAGTTCTGTGTTGTCACCACCCAGGGAAAAGGGGTACTACCGGGGGGCCCTTACAAGGCTAATGTTTCGTTCCCCACCATACTTTAACACTTTCCATCTCGAAGCGTCTCATAGTATACTAAACTTCAATAATGGGGTTATGGTCCATTCTCTCATGAGAAGAGGGGCTAAAAGCCCAGAGTTTGATTGCAACTGCTACTAAAAGAATAAGAAAATGATGCTAAAGAAAAAAAGGAATGATAGCAAAGGACTCTCAAAAACCAGTCCAAACTTGAGCTCTACCCTTTCTATGCTCACCCCGATCCTAAGCAATGATGTTATATCTTGAACCCTTATAAAAGGGGACTTGCAAATATGACAAGAGGACCAACAAAAAGACAAATAAAGGGGTTCGGAAAAAATGGCACTTAAAAAGTGGTAACTCAAGAGCAAGTGCACCCTCCACAAAGGCACTCATAGAAATGGATTAAATGACACCATAAGACATGAAGTAAGCCCTAAAACCATATCGCTTTCACAGTTACTCTTGAAGGGTTTCTTTATTTCCTACTTCCCTCGGGACCTATCCCTCTACCTAGGTTCTTTTATTTCCTATCTAGGTTGGCACAACTTAATAGGGTTGGATGAAGGCCCTCCCATACTTAAACTTGTTAACTCACATGGGGTCATGCACTGGTGTGATGCTTGAAGGGGATACTGAGGTGAATTGTTTACATGGATTATATCTTAAGTTACAGCTTACTTTGCATGCTTTAAGGACTAATGTTTCTTTTGAACCTTGGCTAAACTTGTCTTATACTTTGCTTTGTTTTGGATGGCCCTGACATGGTTCTTTGAGGGACATCACGGGCTTGTACCCAGAACGTTGTGCCTTTATTGCAGCACCTTGGCATGTGTGATGGAGAGCAGTGGGTCATCCAGTGATTCACCACCCTCAGACATCAGCTCTCACATCCTTGGAACCTTGGACGATGGACAGATGGGCTTGGTTTGAGCAAATTCAGTCATGATGGCACACAAATGGACTGGAAGCCCATAGACTAGGCAAAGTTCCCCAAAGCTTGGTTTATCCACTAGATCAAGGATGTTGCAGCAGCAGACAACCAGATACCTTGCAGAGAGGAGATGCATCTCCCTCCAACCTAGACCCAGCACCTGGATCCTAAATGTTGGCCCTATTTTGATGATGACGTCATCTTTTAGGGTTTGGTGGACACCTGGGGGTATTCATGATGATCAATATGACTTTGAGTGAGAAGAGATATCATTTGGTCCCACCTTGCTCTAGATTGATGCCACGTGACTTTTGGAGGCCTCCTCCTTGCCCAAGAGGGCTTGACGCCTCACACGTGTGGCTCATTTATGATGTTTTTTGCATTTATTACATGTTGTAAGGGTTAAATGAGGGCTCAGCCCCACTTGAATCATTGTTATGTTATGTTATGTGGACAAAGCGCTAAGCCTAGGCTCATGTATAAAGGCTAGCACTCTTTAATTTGATCATCACAAATTCCTCACCATTGTAGAGAACTACTTCTAAAATTTTCAGCCCCTTTGGGATTATTGGTCTTTCTCTCTCATGCGCTGATCTTGGAAAGGATCTCTTGTGGATGGTTTATTGATTTCGGATGGATATTTCTGCAATTAGGGTTAAATGCTCTTGGTTTCTTGGATAAAGTAGGTAATTTTCTGCAACTCAGTGATATGTTGTTGATGTAAATGGTTAAATAGCTATTTTGTTTCAAGAAGTCTTGTTTTATAGAAACCCTAAGAGAGGAACATAAATGCTTCTTCCTCTCACAAAGTTTTATTTGTCCAAATTTTGTGAATTGTCCTTGCTAGGGTTAGAACCCTAAAGCCCTAAAGTGCTAGCACTTAGGATTTTACCCCTAAACAATTGATCTTTGACCTAGTTGAAGCTACAAGGGAGAAACGATATCTAGGGCCCAAAAGTGCTTGCACCCTAGATGTCCTTCTCCCCAAAGTCTAAAGCCTAAGGCCCAAATGTGTTTGCACCTTAGGGTTTAGCCTCTACCTCTTGGTTTCAATTAGATCAACCTTCAAGCTTGGATGCATTTGAGACTCCATAGCCCTAGAATGGTAAAGGCACTAATCTAGAAGTAACTCTTGTGGTGAAAGTAGTTATTAAAACCAGTTTTCCAAATCTCTCAAGTATTCTACTAACTCTACTAATTCTAACCCTAGCAAACTTAAAATATTATTTGCTGTTGTCATAAACGTTTGTTGCAGCCATCTAAAACTACATTAAATTGCTGCATACACTCATCTAAAGGTGGCCTAATTTGTTCATAAATTTCTTCTCGCAATTGGATAATTTTTATACTTGATGAATGCTTACTTTTCATGTTAAATTGTTATATTTTTGAGCATTAATTGTTGCTGCTGTTGCAAATTATTCATTGCTGTTATAAGACTGGTTTACTGCTGCAATTTGCAATAGCCATAGCTACTTAACTTGTCTAGTGTCTAAATGAGGTCATCGTTGCATACTTTAGCTTGGAAGTTGTTATATATATTATATATGCAGCAAAGTGTTCTTGTTCCGGGCAAGTACAACAAACTACATCACAACCTCTCTCTACTTCCTAGACCTAGATCAACTAACTGGTGATCAAGGTAGAGGGCGGTAGGCTTGGCTATTAAACTTGCTATTTGATCCCTTGAGGTCACCAAGGAAGCCTCCCTTGTGGTGGACCTCTTCCATCACTAAAACGATGGAAGATCCTCCTTAGGTGACAATGGTAGTTTCTTCCATAGTTACGCAAGATTTGGGGATCTTGTGGTGGGATTTGCACAAGTACAAATCCTGCAATAACAGGAACCTTGTAAATCTGCTGTTAGAACACAAAAATCTGCCCTTAAAAATGCAGATCTGCATGTGGAAATAAAAAATAGCAACTTTAATGACTGAAATTATGAATTATGATCACAGTGCCTTGAATTCTATGGGTTATGGAGTTAGAAAATTGACTAAGACGCAGTAATTCCCAATGTTAATCGACTCAAAAGACCGAAGTAAAGCTAGAGACACATTTAACAAGTGAGATATAGCCAACAAATAGATGTTACCTTTATTCCAAAGCTGCAAGTACTACAACGTTTGGGGGATATTAGCTTCATCCTTCAACTACAAAGCAATCCATGGGACGTAAAACCACTTCCGAAGCACCTTCTCACACCAATGTTCAGGAATGAATTCACATGAACAAGGTGGGAGCAACCTCTACCTCTCACTGAAAACTATGACCTCTCACCCTCACTCCAACTGGAAAGCGAAGTGTGAAGAAAAGGGCAAAGTTACCAGACTCGCATTTTAAATCATGACACACCAAGTTTGGATCAGATCAAACCTCCAAACAAGCCGAGTCAAGTTGGGCCGAGTCAAACTCACATTTACCGAGTTTGACTCAGTCAATGCGAGTCAAATTCACAAGTTAAGTATGGATTGCAAGTTTAACTACAAGTTAAGTACGTGTCACACCAGGGGTCTATAAAATCCAAATTTAGAGTGTTTTCTCTCTTTTTTCTGCCCGTTTGAGCTGCTTTCTTCTCTGCCAGTTGACTGCAAGTGGCAAACAATAACAAACAGATCTACCGGAGGGTGAAGTAATCCATATAGGGCCATCCACCAACACTGCTGAACATCTAGGGCATCAAAAACAATGGGGTTTCTTGGGTTTTACTTAGTGACTGTTACAGGTCTGTTTTTGCTTCTTTTTTACCCTTGGAGGTACCTCTACAGACTGCTTTCATCATTTATTAACTGCTGTTTTTATTTAGGGTTTATAGGAACATATTTTAGGAATTGTTTAGGGTTTTTTGGGGTTTTATTAGTTATTTAGGTTTCTGTTTTGCTATTGTATTTTTTGCAGGGGTTTAAACAGGCTGTAGCCTAATATTGAGTAATTGACAGCCTTTACCGCAGCCTGAAAGTAAAGTTTAAACCCTAAACAATCTTTACCTTGCTGTTACCCTAAGACCTTTACAGTTTTACTATTTAGTATTTTACCTTGGTGCAACCTGCAAGTAAACCCTAAACAGCAGCAAAGATTAAACCAAAACAGTGAAAATTCCAAGGGAGAAGGACTTTGCTTCGGCTTACTGTGAAAAGTTTTCACGATCAGAAAAGCTTCTATGTAAATTTTGCAAAAATGAATGCAGTGGTGGCATTTTTAGATTAAAATACAACCATGCCCAGATTCTTGGCCATGACATTGGTCCTTGCAGTGGTGTTCCCAAAGATGTTAAACACCAATCCAACTTGGCCATTGATACCATGAATGAGCTTAAAGCCAAGAAAGCAAGAATAAACGCGGAAATGGAAAATCACAAAGGTGGGACAAACTTCTTCTAATACCCCCTTCTCACCTCTCTCTATTGAATCCTCAATGTCAAGCCCAAGTTTTCATGCTCCATGCATGCCTCAAAGTTAAATCCAAATGCCACCTCCTCCTCCTCCCATTCCTACAAATTTGAGCACTGGAGTATACACACTTTTTTTGCTCGCCACACACACAATCTGATGCCCAACCTAGCTTGGATGGCACAGGTTGAAAAACGAATGTCCATAGTCAAGCAAGTAAGGCCATTGCTAAATTTTGGTACTATACCAACATCCCTTTCAACTGTGCTGGAAGCTCTTACTGGCAATCTATGATTGATGCAATCGCTATTGCAGGTCCAGGGTTCAAAACCCCTACATGTGAGAGTCGTAGAACATATTTGTTGTTAGGAAGCATTGATGATCTCAACCTTCTACTTGCTGAGTTTCGCTCCTCATGGGCAAAAACAGGTCGCATCATCATGAGTGATGGATGGACATATCAGAGGAACAAAACCTTGATAAATTTCCTCGCTCCTTGTCCAAAGGGAACAATGTTTCTCAAATCAGTGGAAGCCTCGAACAAGGTTAAGAGTGCCCAACTGATTTGTAAATGATGGAGGAAGTTGCTCAGGAAGTGGGAGAAGAAAATGTTGTAAAAATTGTTATCGACAATGCAACTAATTATATGGCTGCTGGTAGACATTTTGAGCTTAGGAACCCCTCCATATTTTGGGCCTCTTGTGTTGCACATTGCATAGATTTAATGTTTGAGGGCATTGGTAGAATTGCCTGGATCCAAGAGGTTGTGCATAAGGCAAAATCCATAACCAAATACATTTACAATTACGCAAATGTCCTCGACACCATCAGAATATACACTAAAGGCAAGGAACTTGTCCACTCTGCAGTGACCAGATTTGCAACGAATTTCATCTCCATGCAATCCATGGTTGACCAAAAGATAAATCTCAAGAGGACATTTTTGGAACCTGAGTGGATGGCATCTAAACATGAAAAAACCCTAGAAGGCATTGAAATTGTTGCTCTTATGTTTAATGATGGTTTTTGGAAAGATGCCAAAGAGATTATTGTTGTGATGAAGTCACTTGTCTAAGTGCTCAATGTTGTGACAAAGTCTCTTAAGTCTTAAATTTTTTCAATGTTCGACTTCGAAAAAATTCATTTCATTTTCAAATTTTGTTATATCAAAATTTGACAATTGACTTTGATCTTTCAGGATGGTTGATAGAGAAAAACCCACGATGGGTTACATTTATGAGGTGATGGATCTCACCAAGGATGCCATCAAAAGAAGATATACGGATGAGGAAGCCAAGTATATGCCTCCTTGGGATATTATTGATGGGTGTTGGGATAAGCAATTGCATTCCCCCTTACAAGTTGTTGGGTACCTTTTAAACACAACATATTTTTGTGATAAGACCAAATTTAACGAGCTTGGGGAGGTTGGTAGTGTTGATGTTTGGACAACATCGGGAAGACATTCTCTAAAGATAATAATTAATAATATTTATTATTGATTATTAAATTTAGTATATAATAAGTAAATGATAATAATAATAAATAGTTATTGATTATTCAAGAGACGCATCCTTTCATGGATGGTCACCTAATGTTCCCTATATATGGAACACTCATCATTGTAATTGAATATCGATCTTATCACATCTTATATGAAGAACAACAACATGGTATCAGAGCAGGGTTGGGCCTCACTCCCTAATAGGAAGGCCATGGTAAAAAGAAAGAAAAACATTTAGAAAAACGAGCCATTCAAATCAAGATCAAACTTACGCATTCGTGTCTTGTAAATGCAATCGCCAACCCTTGTCTTCCCAAGGAGGGTATTACTCGGAATCGGCTTCAATGCACTGCCCATTTTCGCCTCATCACATGAAATGACTATAATTGTTTTTATAGTTGGATTTCAATATTAGTTTGATCATATGAATTGGCGCTAATTGCTTTTATAATCTTTGTGGTGTGGAAGTCGTATTATATTGGAGGTGGACAAGACCCACCGACCATGTTCTCTGGTTTCAAACGAGAAACATTTGCAGCAGGATTTGGTGTAAGTTACGTCCGGCAATAACATTTTTGCTATCGATTTTAAGTAAATTCTGATGCTTGTTTAGTTTCTGTATATCGTGTGGGTGAGGTACGTCATTTGTGATGAGTCATTATGAATTCATCCCTCTCCTATATCCGGAAATACATTGGCATTGACACGCCGGAGAATCTTACACATAATAGATTCTCGAGATTAAGATGGGTCTCTGTTAGAAAGGGGCCATAGTTTATATGGGCAAAGAGTAGATAAATGAGCAATTCCTCTCCTAGCCTTGGGCATCAAAGAAGCATCAAGGCGGCTCTAAGGAGGCTGAGAAGCCATTCGATCTACACAACAAGGCACCCGATTTTCATTAATGAAAGAGGTTAATGAGGCGAAATCTCCGCGTTCTGTTAGTGTTGATCAGATCTTCATGTGTGTACATGTACCAGTGTGCATCCATGTATTGAGGAAGCATGAGAGAGTTTGGATCCATATCGATGAAATTGGCTTCATAGTTGTGCACCTGAGGTGCACTTCTCGAATTCTTCCTAAAGGAGGGAACCACTGTGATCTGACCTGCTTCTGCATCTACTCTTTTCCAATGACCCTCCTTTTTTGTGTATATCAACAGGGTGAACCTATCATTGCTTGCCTGTGTAATTGGTTGCAAGTTTTGTGATGCCCAATTGCATTTCTGCTTCCCCCGGATACCAAGAGCGAAGTAATGATGGTTTTCTAAAACCTTGAAAATGAACGTGTTGCATGAATAATGGACCTGTCTTCCTACGTATGGACAAGTGAGTTCAACAACGTTGTCTTCGGACGTATGGAAGCAGTGAGGCAGTGAGTTTAGCAAGGTTGTCTTCGGATGTATGGAAGCAGTGAGGCTTTAGAGGCTACTCACAATATTTCATTCAAGAGATGGTGCAGATAAAGCAACTAGGCTTCAGCACACAGACGAGCAAGATGGTGTAGACTTCATCTTGACATGCCTTACATGGTCAAATGAATGAACCAAGACATTGGTTTCATAAGGAAACCTCGATATGTCTTGTGAGACATTGAGTCCATGAGGGAACCTTCATATGTATTAGACATTAGTTTCATGAGGAAACCTTTTTATGTCAAATAAGGCCCAAGATGACATTCTCGTTCAGAGGGAGACAGTTGAGTCAATTGATCTCATTTGATCCTGTAGCTCCAGTTAATGTTTCCAGAGATATTGCAGTAGGACGGAAGATACTTGCATGGGCTCATCAGACTCTGCAGGAGGCAGAAGGACATGCAACTCCTCATGGTACCTTTCGAGAGAGCAAGAAAATTTAGAGATATTCATGCTATGCCACAGCTATGAGCCACATCATTCATTTTTGAGCCCTCTTGTTATAAGGAGGCAACTAGTCATCCAGTATGGAGAGATGTCATGATGGAGGAGTATCAATCCATAATGAAGAATGATGTGTGGGATATTGTTCCGAGAGTTGAAGGGAAGTCTGTAGTGACTTCCAAATGGATCTACAAGATCAAAAACACAGTTGATGGGAGCATCGAAAAGTACAAAACGAGATTTCTTGCTAGAAGATTCTCTTAGGTGGAGGGAATAGATTATAAGGAGACATTTGCTCCTGTTGCTTGATACACTTCTATTCGGATGATTATTTCCCCTGCAACATCCATGGGTTAGAGAGTACATCAGATGGATGTAAAGACAACCTTTCTCAATGGAGAGATTGAGGAAGAAGTATACTTCAAGCAGCCATGGTTTCGTAATACATGAGGAGTCTCATGTGTGCAGGTTGAAAATGGCCTTGTATGGAAACAAGCAACCACCTCAAGCTTGGTATGCAAGGATTGACGGACACCTGATGATTTTTGGGCTTCAACAAAAGTGTTTTCGATTCTAGCCTGTACTACAAGGTTGTTAATGGTGAGTCCCTGATTTTGGTCCTCTATGTTGATGATTTATTCCTCACCGATACAGAGAGCCTTATTGTTGAATGCAAGTATGCATTGGCCTCTAAGTTTGACATGAAGGACTGTGGTATGATGCACTACTTCTTGGGACTAGAGGTGTGGCAGAGAACTAGTGAGATCTTCCCGAGTCAAGGGAAGTACACAATTGAGATATTGAAGAAGTTTGAGATATTGAACTTGAAGCCCGTGGCTACACCAATGATAACGATTCTGAAGAAACTAAGTGTGTCTTCTCTCGATTATGACGAAATTGATCTGACTTCGTATAGACAGTTGATTGGATAATTGATGTATCTAGTTAACACTAGACCAAATATTTGCTATGCAGTGAGTGCACTTAGCCAATTTATAAGTTAGTTGAGATAGACACACTAGATTGTTGCAAAGCATGTGTTGAGATACTTGCGAGGCATAGTTCGACATGGTCTGAGATATACTTCCAGTATTGATATGATATGGTAGGAATATATTGACTCTGATTGAGTAGGGAGCGCAGTGAACAGAAAGAGCACCTTCAGGTGTTGCTTCGCTTTGGGATCTTCCATGGTTTCCTGGTGTAGCAAGAAACAAACTTATGTGGCTTTGAGCACAACAGAAGCAGAGTACATTGCATTAAGTATGACAGTCCGTGAAGTAGTATGGCTTCACAAGTTCCTTGCAGATTTATTCGAACATGTGTTGGATTCCACCATTATTCATTATGGTAACCAAAGTTGTGTGAAGATCTCTGATAATCCAGTGTTTCATGACAAATCGAACCACATTTGAGATCAAGTACCATTACATCTGAGACATGGTGCAGAGGAAGAAAGTATTGGTGCAGTACCTTCCTACAGATGAGCAGGTTGTTGATGTTCTTACCAAACCAAGACGAAGTTCAAGCACTTCCGTGACAGACTTTGCGTGGCGGAGAATTCCTCCCTCGCTGAGAGGCAGTGTTGATGTTTGCAGCTTCCTGAGACATTCTCCAGATAGTACTACTCTATGACTGAATTGAGTTGATCTGTGATGACACTTATCCGAGAAGGGATACGTGGGGCACTTATCTAAGAAGGGACAAGTGGGGCACTTATCCGAGAAGGGATAAGTTTGGTTGGGCTTATAACCCAACGTCCCATGTGGAGAGCACATGAGGACATGTCAAGGGAGTTGACCCTTGACATCATACACTATGGGAGTTGACCCTAGTGTTTCTAGAGGGTGTAGCCTCTAGAAGTCCACATGGAGTGCCATGTGTGACAAACTTTCTCCAGACCGTACTCCTCTGTGAATTGAGTTAAGTTGATCTGTGAGGACACTTATTCGAGAAGGGATAAGTGGAACACTTATTCAAGAAGGAATAAATGCATTTGGGTTTATACCCCATCGTCCCATGTAGAGAGAACATGAGGACATATCAAGGGAGTTGTCCCTTGACGTCTCACACTATGGGGAATTGACCCTAGTGTTTCTAGAGGGTGTAGCCTCTAGAAGTCCACATGGAGTGCCATGTGTGAAAAACTTTCTCCAGATCGTACTCCTCTGTGAATTGAGTTGAGGTGATCTGTGAGGACACTTATTCGAGAAGGGATAAGTGGAACACTTATTCGAGAAGGAATAAGTGCATTTGGGCTTATAGCCCATCGTCCCATGTAGAGAGAACATGAGGACATGTCAAGGGAGTTGACCCTTGACATCTCACACTATGGGGAGTTGACCCTAAGTGTTCCTAGAGGGAGTAGCCTCTAGAAGTCCACATGGGAGTGCCATGTGTGACAAACCTTTTGCTACTATGGTGGTTGTGTACCACTGGCGGAGACTGCGAGTCTCTAGGCAGTATTTGTGTACTACTATGGAAAGATACCTCCCTAGCTAAGAGGGAGTGTTAATGTTTCAGCATCGGGCGAAACTTCTCCTAGATTGGGCTGCAGACCAAGGGAGATAGAATACATTTATCATAAAGGTGCACTTGTGGTAAATGGGCCCAGACGTAGTCCTTCCTTGATCATGACAAGGAATAATATGGACTCGAGGTGCTTGAAGTGTTTTCNCTTCTCCTAGATTGGGCTGCAGACCAAGGGAGATAGAATACATTTATCATAAAGGTGCACTTGTGGTAAATGGGCCCAGACGTAGTCCTTCCTTGATCATGACAAGGAATAATATGGACTCGAGGTGCTTGAAGTGTTTTCCAAGTGTCAGTTAGCATCAAGTCAACATTCACTCATAGGTGTGTACCTGTGGTGAAAGATCTTGGTGTGTACTTTGTCCTAGTCATGGTGACTTGACAAGGACTGATAAAGACACAAGATGCTATATGATATTACATGTGGACCCAAAGTGAGCATAATCTTAGAGAGAGTTAATTGGCTCGGAGGGAGAGTCACAGAAGGAGTTTCTCCTCGGTTCAGGTGGGAGAGTGATGTCTCCCAAGACTGACAGACAAGTGTCATGAGTCTAGGGTGAAGTTTGTATACTTCAAAGACAAGAGTGGCATGTTGCAGAATGTCTCCCTTATTGAGAGGGAGTGTTGATGTTTGGACAACATCAGGAAGACATTCTCTAAAGATAATAATTAATAATATAATTATTATTGATTATTAAATTTAGTATATAATAAGTAAATGATAATAGTAATAAATAGTTATTGATTATTCAAGAGACGCATCCTTTCATGGATGGTCACCTTATGTTCCCTATATATGGAACACTCATCATTGTAATTGAATATCGATCTTATCATATCTTATATGAAGAACAACAACGGGTAGAGGGCTTATGACATGCATTGAAAGGTGCTTCCCCGATCAAGAGACCTAACGCCATGTCATTGCGCAACTACAAGATTATAGGGAACCTACCAAATCGTTTGCCTATACCAATGCTATACATGAAAAGACTAAAATGTTGCCAGGTACCCTTTAAGGCTTGATCAAAATTCATTAAATTTTCTTTATTTTGTATATTTTATTAAATTTTATTATCTTGTTTCTCTTTATTGTCTTCTATCTCGACTCTTGAACCCTTGCTAGTTGCTAGGTCTTTGGTGGTAAAAATTTGGCAGTGATACGCCAGATCTTAATGTTAGAAAAATAGGTGTGCTCGTTTCACCATAGACAATATAGCAATATTGTCACCCAACCATATAGGCACAAAGGCCACCCCCGAGCACCTTAACCTTGACAGAGAGAGTAATTCCGGAAGCAATCCAATAGCCAACTAAGGTAGCGCACCTTTCTTTAAGGCTACTACACCAAGCAAGAATAACCAAAGGCCAAGTAGAAAGTCCAAACCATAACCAAGAGAAAGTCCAAGCCAAAACCGAAATGCCAGTTGCAGCAGCTGCAGCTCCAGCTGTAGCTCCTCTCAAAACTTGCGCACCACTAGTCTTATGCAGTTGGGAGAGTGTGAATGACAAATGAGCTCTAGCGCCCTTTTATTTATAGTGCTCTATGTCTCTTGTCCAAGCCGACTTCTTCTTTTTGGAGATTAACACTTAAATATTAATTCTTTTATTGAGTCGATAAGTTGTCTAGGGTTTCTCTTGCTTCTCGAAATATTCTAGTCTCCTCAAAGGTTACACGTAGAGGTTAATACCTCCCGCAGCTACCATAATATCAACACTTAAGAGATTTGACATTCAAATCCTAAATTAGAGTTGCAATGCTTGAGATTGCAAGTGCAATTTAGAGCATGCTTGTAAAAATGCATTCCAAGAAGCACAATCAATTAACACAAAACCACTTAAATGACCTTGTATTTTTCCATTGCAATCTTTGACATCGCAACAAGCAAATTGTTATGTTCCTGACTTGGCTAGTCTAGGAAATGCTAATGTGTGTGTAGGATTAATCGTTTACAGCATATAAATGATCATACAAATAACAAATGCGACAAAGGACTGCAAAGTTTATATTATGATATCTCTGTGGATTACAAAATGGCCGAATGCGGCTGAATAAACTGACAATACTCGACTAGATCAACAAACAAAGGATCTTAGCCGGAATACAAATAACCAACTAAAAGAAAATACCCGGAATATGGGAGCACTACGGAATCAATGGATGCACTGGGACTATGGCAGCTCTGACAGTAACTGCTGGAAGTCTGGAAAGTTCGCCCTGGGAGCTGTACTTCTCGGAATGGCCTGGGAACTATCCCAAATGATGCGTCCTGCTCTAGTCCTCAGTACTGGTAACTGTCGGACCCTTCTGTTGGTGAGCTTAGACCCCGGATGGATCCCCCTAGCGGAATTCACCCCTCTTTCTTTGGCAAAATGTATCCTAGTGATTCCACTGTCGGAATCGGACAAGATGTGTCTCAAAATGACCGCCTTAGTCTACTGGGAAATGGGTCGGAAGGGTTTCCGTGAATATGGCCTGATACTCGCTCTGTAACCCCAAATGTATCTGCCAAAAGTGTCGCACATCAAAGTCTGGAAAATGCGCCCCAGTTGATTCCTCCGTCGGAATCTGATGAGGAACCATGCAAAAGATGCGCCTTGCCTTCCTCTCAAATTGGTCGGAGGGAAATCTCAAAATTCTCCCTGGATGGGATAAGTCGACTAAAAACCCTCTCAGAAGCTGCGCCCTCACTCTGGATGAATGCGCCCTTGCTGTTGAACACTGTGTAACTGCTGCTGAAGAATGATGGAAGACCTAAATGATCTCCCCGGTGACTAGGGTGTGTCTCTCAACACCGAAATCAGCCAACTGGTGCCTTCCTCCTGGAATCCACTGAACTATCTCTCCTGAGATGTGCCTCTTCTCCTCAATAACAAGTCATAATCTGCATAATGATGAATTAGGTCGTTGACCCTTCTCTTATAGCTTTTCTAAACCCTAATTCGTTGTTGAAACCCTAATTCGTTGTTGACCTTTTCCCTCCAAGTGACTTTTACTTTATTTTATTAAATCACTTAATTAATTAATTAATTAACCATTTTACCTCTAAAAAGTGATTTATCCATCCTTATGGCTTCTCCGGCCACTGAAAGTCACTTCTCATCATCTTATCCTGTAGTGGTCTTCTTCCCGATTCCGATGAGCTATTACACTAAGAGGTTTCTCCAAGTAATATGTCCATTATGACCTTCTTAGTGAATTTAATTAAGATATGACCCATAATAACTCAAAATTACAAAAATCGTCGAAATGCGACGGAACCAAAGCCAAGGTGTGCGGAATGGATCCTGATGATGAACGATGCAAGTCGGGCCCAAATAAACCCCTCAATATCTCCCGAACTCTCTGTCACCCCTATCTGGCTACTTAGGTAGGCATAGCACTCTGAAATGTTGTAATCTTATAATGTCCCAAAATGGGGACATTACAGTCCTCCCTGCCGGAATATTGCTTGTCCTCAAGCAATAACTGGATCCAACTACATATGATACCGGGGTCCCATATCCACCTGTGTAACACAAGGTAAACTCCCCTCAAGATGTAGTCTCTCCAAGTGCTCACCATGCATGACACCCACATGCTCCTGATGAGTAGAATGATCAATGGCCAAAGAATCTCAGTCAACTCCCCGAGAAACCACTCTACTTGAAACTCAACTCCATCAAATGTTGAACTACCAAGCACTCCAATCCATGGATCCCCTATCAGAATGTGAACTGCAATGCCTCGTGAGATATAATCCTGTAACATATCACTACCATGAGTCTCCTGCAAATAACACATGGTCTCAAACCGAAATGAATCTGTCCTACCAGACCATACCAAACCCAACACGGCCCCCACCGATTGAACATGTTGTTGCCATAGTGAGGTACTACAAGACCTCAACGAATCACCAGCCAGTGACATGATCTCCCCAATACTGAAACTCAATGGAAAATCAAGGTGACTGCCCCCTGCAAAGGTCCGCTCGTCTCCACCAGTCAATGAAATGCCCAACCCTGTAATCCCAGGGTCCCATGCTAGTTTCTGACAGGGACCATCATGTTGATGTTGCTCTACTATGATCATGACTGTCTGAGCAAAGTATCCATTCTGGATCCTCCACTCCTGGATCCTCATAAGATGAAACAAACTATTGAGCAAATGGACTCCTGGATCCCATGTTAAACTTGGAAGTTCATCACTTCCAATCCCCACTAACTGTTGATGTGCCCTACTGGTAACTGTCGAAATCACTCCACCCTCATCCCAATGAGATTCTGAATATGTAGCAACCTCTGAGATATCCTCTGTCCCATGGCCTAGTATACTCTTCATCATGCTCAGGGCCTCAACTGTCTGCGCCTAATGATCCACCCCTATCTTGATGTATGCAATCAAGACACTCCTGTTAGGTGGTCTCGGCCTACCAACTCTCCATGCACCCTACCACTGTCTAGCTCCCCCTGTGTTGCTATCAATGATGAAAGTATCGGAAAAGGCTATCATAAATACCTGCAACCAACTGTAGGACTAGAAAGTAGCATATGCTTTGGTCAATCAAAAGGACATAACCAAAAGCTCGTACATCGACACCCATGGTAAATAATCACCTGTAATCATCATTGAACACCAACAATCGGGTACAACAGTAGGTATCTCTACCAACTGTGGATCAATCATTCTCCATCCATCATCACTCACACAACTGTTGCTACGGTGAAGGTGATCTCCCAGATCTGTATACAGCTGCAAGGGAGAGGAATCTCCATGCTCTACTGAGTACATCTCCTCCCTGCCATCCAGTGCGTCCCCCTGAATCCCACTGTACACCTCTGTATGTCTCTGTGAACTACCACTCATCACTGTGTGCCCCTGCATATTCATGTGACCTCCTGTATACACCTGCAACATCATGGATCCTGGGTGTACTACCGGGTAATCCTCTACATGAAGGTCAACCAATCCTGGAACATAAATGGAAGTGTCCTCAGAAATGCCCCTGGCTCTGGAATCCCCATGTGTACGTGTGCCCAACTGTCTCAACACCCCTCGTGAAGGGTGGTCTCTGTGACCTATGGATATCCTCATGTATCTTTCAATCATATCTCTCTATACTCGTCAGTGATTCTGGGTACTCCTCATGCTCCTCCCTCAACTGGTGCTCCACTACTAAACCACCAACATCCTCTCACAATGTGGCTGAGGGATATATCTGACTCTCTGCTGAAATAGGTGTAGTGGATCTCTGTCTAGTTTCCTTAAGGAGCTCCTCTGATCTAGACTCTGATTCCTGAAGGGTTTTTTATCTGCCTTCCAAGAATCTCTGTGTGCTCACCAACTCATGAGTGAGTCGATCCCCCTCAACCTCCTATTCCCTCAGTGCCCTGTGATACATCTTGCCAACCTCCAATACGTAATCCCTATCCATCAAAAATTGCTGGTAGTCGGCCCTTATCACAATCACTCTCTCCCTGAGTGTATGGAAGTCATCAATGACAAGTCCCCCATCTGAACTATCCTGTGCCATCGAGGCCCTCCAACAATAACCTGCCACCAATGCATGTGTATCATCAATGCATCTAGTGGCTGCCATGATCATGCCCTCACTGACTCTCAACTGTCCTGCCAAGTGTCGTGACTCCTGGTCACAATCCTGCTGAGGTGCTACCTCATGCTTCTCACTGCTAGTGTCAACAACGGAATCCCCAACAACACACTCCTCAAAATATAAGGCACTGAATTGCCCACTGTCCCCTGTGCTACTAAGTCCTCCTGTATGCCACTGCAAGCCATCACCAACTGCAGCCCCTATCTGGATCGCACCGTATCCTGTATGGGCAGTTGTATCCTCCTGTGCACTCACCCTACTCATATCATCTGCGCCTGGATCCCATACAGATGTGTCCAGACACGTGCTATGGTCATCTCGTCCAATAAGGAGTGCCTCCTCATCACTGCAGATCGATCCTGGGAATAAGTGTCCCAACAAGTTGTCGGTCTCCTCAACCTGGTCCATCAGTGGAAACTCCAAGAGTGGTGACTCACTCTCCTCATACTGATAGCTATGTGTAAGGTCAACTAACTCCAAGCCATACCTCTCCTCCTGGGTCTGCAAATCCATATGTCCCTTGTGTACAATCCCCACACAAGGCTCCTCTACCATATCAGGAATGCCACTGATATCCTCATGTGTCGTAGCTAGCATAGCTGACTGAGAAGATGAAAATGTGGCTCACTCATCATAGGAAGCTCATCATTCTCCATACATGACTTCCTGGAAGCCATGTCTACACCCACCGGTAGGTCATCCAACCTCCTAAGCTCATCATGTTTAAGTGCCAACACATATGAATCCTCACAAGTGTCACCACTATGCTTAAGTGTTGAATACTCAACATTACCTGATGGGGAAGATGAAGGATATGCGCTATCATCCTGTCCATCCAATTGTCCCTCAGATGCGCAAGAGTCACTAGCCTTATCGGACTGCTCTAAATAGGCATCTATGGCTACATTCACATGAATCTCTTCATCCTCGCTGTCATAGTGCACCTCAACAATGTGCACCTTCCCTTTACCCCTGCATCGGTGATTTGGCTTCCAAGGCACTTTGCAACTGTAGCAACGCTCCCTGCATCTAAAGGGTGTAGGCTCCATCTGTGCTCCTGTCAATCCACTCGCTGGTAATGATGTATCTACATCCTTATCTGATTTTCCCCTTAGGCTGGCAGGAAAACCAGCTCTGATACCACTGTAATGTTCCTGACTTGGCTAGTCTAGGAAACGCTGCTAATGTGTGCGTAGGATTAATCGTTTACAGCATATAAATGATCATACAAATAACAAATGCGACAAAGGATTGCAAAGTTTATATTATGATATCTCTGTGGATTACAAAATGGTCGAATGCGGCTGAATAAACTGACAATACTCGACTAGATCAACAGACAAAGGATCTTAGCTGGAATACAAATAAGCAACTAAAAGATAATACCCGGAATATGGGAGAACTGCGAAATCAATGGATGCGCTGGGACTATGGCAGCTCTGACAGTAATTGTTGGAAGTCTGGAAAGTTCGCCCTAGGAGTTGTACTTCTCGGAATGGCCTGGGAACTGTCCCAAATGATGCGTCCTGCTCTAGTCCTCAGTACTGGTAACTGTCGGACCCTTTTGTTGGTGAGCCTGGACCCCGGATGGATCCCCCTGGGGGAATTTGCCCCTCTTTCTCTGGCAAAATGCATCCTAGTGATTCCACCATCGGAATCGGACGAGATGTGTCTCAAAATGACCGCCTTGGTCTACTGGGAAATGGGTCGGAAGGGTTTCCCTGAATATGGCATGATGCTCGCTCTGGAATCCTAAATGTATCCGCCAAAAGTGTCGCACGTCCAAGTCTGGAAAATGCGCCCCAGTTGATTCCTCCGTCGGAATCTGATGAGGAACTAGGCAAAAGATGCGCCTTGCCTTCCTCTCAAATGGGTCGGAGGGAAATCTCGAAATTCTCCCTGGATGGGATAAGTCGACTAAAACCCTCTCAGAAGCTACGCCCTCACTCTAGATGAATGCGCCCTTGCTGCTGAACACTGTGTAACTGCTGCTAAAGAATGATGGAAGACCTGAATGATCTCCTCGGTGACTAGGGTGTGTCTCTCAACACCAAAATCAACCAACTGGTGTCTTCCTCCTGGAATCCACTGAACTATCTCTCCGAAGATGCGCCTCTTCTCCTCAATGACAAGTCATAATCTGCATAATGATGAATTAGGTCACTGACCCTTCTCTTATAGATTTTTTAAACCCTAATTCGCTGCTGAAACCCTAATTCGTTGTTGACCTTTTCCCTCCAATTGACTTTTACTTTATTTTATTAAATCACTTAATTAATTAATTAACCATTTTACCTCTAAAAAATGATGTATCCATCCTTATGGCTTCTCCGACCACTGAAAGTCACTTCTCATCATCTTATCTTGTAGTGCTCTTCTTCCCGATTCCGATGAGCTATTACACTAAGAGGTTTCTCCAAGTAATATGCCCATTATGACCTTCTTAATGAATTTAATTAAGATATGACCCATAATAACTCAAAATTATGGAAATCCTCGGAATGCAACAAAACCAAAGCCAAGCTGTGCAGAATGGATCATGATGATGAATGATGTAAGTCGGGCCCAAAGAAACCCCTCAATATCTCCCGAACTCTCTGTCACCCCTATATGGCTACTCGGGTAGGCATAGCACTCTGAAATGTTATAATGTTATAATGTCCCAAAATGGGGACATTACACAAATACAAGGTGAGACACTACGAAACATAAGACTTAGTTCAGTTGATCTATAGCTTAAGCATCTAAATTTGAAGGATTAATTAAAATTTTAAACTTTCAAGTTTAACTCACATTTCAATGCTTCATGATGAGGTCGTGTTTGGATCATGCACCTACTGACCTGAACTTTGAAGAGCTAGATCCTAAATCGGATTGGCTTCAATTAGAGGAGGCTCCTCCTTTTCACCTTGAGGACTTGTAGAACCTTGAGGATCAAGCAGCTGAAGACATGGGAGAAATTGCTTCTTAGTTTTTTAACTATTTAGTATTCAGTATTTACTATTTAGTTAACTTTTATAAGCAGATGCTTCCAATTCTCGGTTTGGATTCATGCTATATATGAGATACTTACTCATCCAAGTAATTTGGGCATCTATTGATATTGTGCATGTATGGACATGGCTTTATTGAATATCAATGACAAGGGCCTTTTTTAATTCAAAATATGTTTAAAAGGAAACTGGATGCATTTTGATATCAAACAAACTAACAGTGCAACAAAACAATTCTAGGACAATCTTCTAGGTGTTGAATTATATAGCTTTGGAAGCTATTTTCCCTATTGTAACTAACCATGTAAATAAAGTTTTGATATAGTGTTTGTTGAGATTTGGTAGCTTGGAGGTACTTCTGCATTGGCAGCGCTCAACGTGCGGAAGTGACCAAGCAAATTTTCTCCTAGTGACTTTATAAAGTGATTTTATAAAGTCGAGTCTTTTAATTTCGAAATGTAAAAGTGACTTTATGATGTTATGGGTCACTTTATTAACTTAAGTGATTTCAACGAATGATTAAATCATGACCGTTGATCTCAAGGGTAAGTGAATAGTCACTTAAGGGAGATCAAGGGTTAGAGGAGTTACAATTCGAAATTGATAAAAGGAAGCTCATTAGGAGATGAGGGCGCACTTGTTGAGGAGAACTTGAGGGAAGTTGAAGGGACACGCATCCGAAGGAAGTTTCTTAGCTTGGAGGGAAAGGGTTTCAGCAGCCAGGAGGAGGCACACATGCCTAGGAGTGACACGCATTCCTAGACAACTTCAGCATCAGTGGAGGCCGTACAGTACGGTTTAGAGGAGGCCGTACAGCATCTCTTGCTTGCCTTGCAGCTCCAACTAACTCAGAAAATTCTGCTGTGTATTGGCACGATTTTCTAGGAGTTTTTCTGCTGATAACATATCCGTACAGTGAGGTACGGATCTGTACCTATTTCTGGGCACGAAAAACAAGAAACATATCTGCTGTTAGTAACTGTACAGTCCGTACAGATTGTACAGGAAATCAGTTTTGATTTCACACTGTGTTACTAAGGATATAAGTGTTGTTTTTGTTCAATTATGAGTGAATGTACATAAGATATATGCTGATTTAAGCTGTTGTTATACTCAGAAATTTCCCTAAAGCTGAATAAGAAACATTCTCCTCAATTCTGTCATTTTTCTGTGTTATTCTTCTTGGGTTTTACCCAGATTTTTTATGGTGCATAATGGATATTTTGTCCACTGTTAGTATATGATTCCGCTGCAGATTTAGTTTCATAACTACATTATTTAGTGTTTCTGCTCATTAAGTGCAGCTAGTAATGGTTTTAATGCTTGGCTGTTATGACTTAATTGGAAGCTGAAATCTGGGTATAATATAGTGATTTTCTGAACTAATTTCAACAGTGTTAACTTTATGTCAAGCATAAAACACATGACAAGTGTCAACCTTATGCCAAGACAACCATATGCCATGTGTCAACCTCATAGCACCTCTAAGAGGCTGCTTAGGGAGGTTGTAGTGGCTAGCTTAGGGAGGCTGCTTAAGAGGGCTGCTTAGGATGGTTGGAGTGGCCATCTTAGGGGGGGGTTGCTTAGGGTGGTGGTATGACAGCTATATAATAGCGGTCATACAATCCTATGACAGCAATTTAGGGCAGCCTCTAGAAGAGACAAAGGAAGTGACCTTTGGGAGCATTAGGTGGTGGCTCTTGAGAACTTTAGGAGGTGACTCTTGGCAGCCAAAGGAGGACAGGTATGACAGTTGTCATACATTCTTAGGGGGCTTCTTAGGGCAGCCAAACCAACCTATAAAAATGGGCATTCACTTACCATTTACATACCTTTTGTTTTGCTGAAGTCTTCTGTTGAGGCAAGGCATCTATTTGCTGAAGTATTTTCTGCTGGTATATGGCAGCTAGTTGTTGAAGTCTTCTGATGTTCCTTGCTGATATAAGGCTACTACAAATACTATGTTAAAGCTGCCATAACTCTGCTACAGCAAGAAGGAAAGTCAGTCATCTTTTGGTGAGTTTGTCAAGCTGTTACT
>ML782976.1:816326-837954 GCA_009831015.1 Picea engelmannii
TTCTTATTCTGCCTATTACAATTATCTTTTGACCAATCCGCAAAAGGGGATTTGGTCCTATTACAATATCTGACATGATCAATCCACAATGGGGATTGATCCTATGAATAAAATATCAATAATAATAAGAATACTCTTTGCAGTTACATTATTTCAACAGGGTCTCATTGGATCTAGAAGATCAAGCATGTTGCAGATGGAAGCATTGAGAAATTCAAAGCCAGGTTCCTAGCTAAGGGGTTCTCTCAGAAAGAGGGAGTTGACTACAATGAGACATTTGCCCCGGTAGCCAGATATACTTCCATCAGGGCCGTGATCTCATTAGCAGCAGAGATGGGTTGGAAGATTCATCAGATGGACATCAAGACGACTTTCCTCAATGGAGTGATTGAGGTGGAAGTGTATATAGAACAGCCAAATGGTTTTGAGGTATATGGGAGGGAGTCTCATGTATGTAGACTGAAGAGAGCATTGTATGGGCTCAAACAGGCACCCAGAGCGTGGTATGAACGAAATGACCGTTACTTGCAAGGCATGGGCTTGCTGAAGAATGAAGCAGACTCAAATCTATATTATATCATGATAGGGGGACACCATGGTCGAGAAGCATGCCTCCATTATGAAAAATGATGTATGGGAGGTGGTACCAAGACCTGAGGGAAAGCCAATGGTTGGGTCTCGTTGGATCTAGAAAATCAAGCATGTTGCAAATGGAAGCATTGAGAAATTCAAAGCCAGGTTCGTGGCTAAGGGGTTCTCTCAGAAAGAGGGAGTTGACTATGATGAGACATTTGCCCCGGTAGCCAGATATACTTCCATCAGGGTCGTGATCTCATTAGCAATAGAGATGGGTTGGCAGATTCATCAGATGGACATCAAGACAGCTTTCCTCAATGGAGTGATTGAGGGGGAAGTGTATATAGAACAGCGAGAGGGTTTTGAGGTATATGGGAAGGAGTCAGATGTATGTAGACTGAAAAGTGTTGTTGATTGCAACTTCATGAGACATTCTCCAGGTCGTTCTCCTCTAGACTGAGTTGAGACGATCTGTGAGAGAGCCCATGTGATGGGTGTGTCATACTCCTCTGGACTAAGTTGAGATGACGTGTGGTCTCTTGTCGTGCTCCTCTGGACTGAGTTGAGACGACTTGAGATGGTCTCCTGTTAGACTCCTATGGACTTAGTTGAGTCACCTTGAGATGGCTCTCCAGATGGTACTCCTATGGACTTAGTTGAGTTGATCTATTGAGAGTGACATCCCTGTGGCTGAGCACAAGTGGACGTGTCCCTAGTGGCAGAGCACTAGAGGATGTGTGAAATCCCTTGCTATATTGTCAAAGAGTAAGACTTTGGTAAAACACTAATTTGTGTTGTAAAGGGTACAAGTCGGCCCCACCATGTAAAGATAATTAATATTGTGTAAATATTAATTATATTATTTAGTTCTACAGATCGACCCTATTGTGCCAATAGACACATCCATTTGATGTGCTAAGTCATGTATAAATAAGAGATAGATCCCCATTGTTTATCATCTCTCTCATACACTAAACGCATGGTCTGAAATTAGGAGGACTGAAGTGTGTACTTCTTTTAGGCGCCATCTTTCTCAGTCATAGAAGCACCCTCTTGTGTGCTCTAGGGTTTCTGGTGTGGAGGATCTTCTCTTGGCAAATATAGCAAAGGATTGTTGGGTTTTTCCCTTGATTGAGAAGAGTTTTCCCAAGATAATTTCTGGTGTCTTTTGTGCATGGTTATTCTTCTTGTGATCTTGGTTTACTGCAGCTAGTTTATTGTATTGTTGCATTGTTATGGTTGTAGCTTATGCTAAAACAAAAATAAACTATATGTACATGAGCTAAGCATCAAAAATTCAACATGGTATCAAAGCAGTTCCTGAAGATGATCATTTGCACAGTCAATGAATGCAGGTCATGGAATTTTAAGGGTTGCTAGACCCTTGATGTTAGTGTAAGGAAAGGGTCGGACCTTCTGCGGTTTTAGGAGATATCTACCAGTTATGGAGAGAGGTTGTTAAGCCTCATTTTTCTGCGGTTTTTTCTTATGTTTGGGCAGGTCTTCTTGAGGGCAGAGGAGTGAATTGTCTTAAGATTGTTTTGAGGCAACCATTGACCCTTGAAGCAGCTCGATTTTGGAGAGAAAGGGAGTCGCAAAGGTAGGATAAGCCACATGCCTATACTTGGTAGCTACAAGAGTCAAGAAGGGGCTTGGTTAGGGTATGGCCTGTCCAAGAAGGACAGTCACAGGGGTCATAGAAGGCCTAACAGAAGTACGGCCTGCCCAAGGAAGGCACCCTAACACCCTAGAAGGGATAGCAAACCTGTAGCAGTAGCTTGGGAGACTAAACCAAGGCTCCTAGACTGTGTGGAACAACAGCAAGGATAAGGCAATTTTTTTTGCGGCAATGGGGACACTTCATGCGAAGTTTGAAGGCAAAGATTAAGGAGCAATTAGGCCAAACTTGAGATTCATCTTGAGCACAAGTTTTCAAGCTTGCTACAGGAAGTATGCTAGCCAAGTTCTAAATCTGAGTTTGAAGACATTTTCGTTTTGAGGTAAAATTTATGAAACTTGTCTCAAGAATAATCCTTGACGTGACTTTTGAGTGTGTGCTATAAGTGCACTTTATCCAAATCTTTAATGGACATCGAGGAGACTAGACTTGCAGCTAGTAATGTGCAAGGTTTGATCAAGCCCTTGTCACTATGTGTATAATTACCCTTTATGGAAGAAAGGAAAGCAACACAAGCCACCTCAAAAGAAGTCAAGGAATGCAAGCAAGAACGATGAGGAGTTCTTCCCTATCTCAGTCTTCTCAAGAAGACCAAAAGCAAGATTGAGCATGATTGTAGACTAAGGTAAGTCTTGTACTACATTCCTTATTTGATTTCATCATTACTCTGTAGTAGCTTGCATTTTATAATGAAGGGTATGATCCCTGGTACGGGAATCCAATTTTTCTTGGTTGGTTATTATCCTAGTACAGGAGGCCATTTTGGTTGTTATCCGTACGAGAGCCCATCTTGGTTATTATCCTAGTACGAGAGGCCGGACTTCTTATTTCATTATTGAATGGCCATGATTCCTGGTACGGGAGTAAAACTTTTTGGTTGGTTATTATCCTAGTACATGAGGCCATTTTGATTGTCATCCCTACGGGAGGTCATCTTGGTTATTATCCTAGTACGAGAGGCCAGCAAAGTACTGTAGAGGCAGTAGAGAACCTGAGAAGACATGGGATGTCTCCAGGATAGAAACATAGGAAAAGGATGATGTCACAATTTCTCCAGGACAGATGTTTATCCTTCCGACTTCAGAGGGAGTCAAACTATTTGAGAAGAAGGAAGAGACAATACCTTCTCCCCCTTCAGCAGTTCAGAAGGAGACATTTACTAATCCAGTTGCTCCAGTTGACCTTGTAGCTCCAGTTGATGTTCCGAGAGACATTGCAGTAGGTCGAAAGAGGCCTACATGGGCTCAACAGACTCTGCAGAAGGCAGAGGGACATGCAACTCCTCATGGTACATTCCGAGAGAGCAAGAGAGCACAAAGATTTTTGAGCTATGTTTCAGCTATGAGCCACATCATTGATACTAAACCTTCTTGTCATGGAGAAGCAGTAGGTTAGCAAGTTTGGCAAGATGCCATGACAGAAGAGTATCAGTCCATGATGGAGAATGATGTGTGGGATATTGTTCTGAGACCGGAAGGGAAGTCTGTGACTCTGTAGTGACTTCCAAGTGGGTCTATAAGATCAAACATGCAGCTGATGGAAGTGTCAAGAAGTACAAAGCGAGATTTGTGGCTAGAGGATTCTCTCAGGTGAAGGGAATAGATTATGAGAAGATATTTTGCTCTTGTTGCCCGATACACTTCCATCCGTACGATTATTGCTCTTGTAGCATCCATGGGTTGGAGACTACATCATATGGATGTAAAGACAACCCTTCTCGATGATGAGATTGAGGAAGAGGTTTACAGCAAGCAGCTAGATGGATTCGTGACACATGAGGAGTCTCATGTAGGCAGGTTCAAGAAAGCCCTGTATGGACTAAAGCAGGCACCTTGTGCTTGGATTGATGGATACTTGATGAGTTTGGGCTTCAGCAAGAGTGTTGTTGATCCCAACCTATACTACCACATTGTTGCTAATGAGTCTCTGATTATGGTCCTATATGTTGATGACTTATTGCTCATTGGTTCAGAAAGCTTTATTGTTGAATGCAAGCGTGCATTGGCTTCTGAATTCGAGATGAAGGACCTTGGTATGATGCACTACTTCTTTGGACTAGAAGTGTGGCAGAGGACTAATGAGATTTTCCTGAGTCAAGGAAAATACGCAATGGAGATATTGAAGAAATTCGGAATGACTGACTGCAAATCCATGCCTACACCGATGGTGATGAATCTAAAGAAAATGAACGAGGCTTCTTCTGATTCAAGCGAGATTGATCCAAACCGCTTGCCAGGATGAAGTTCGAGTACTTCCATGAGAGACTTGGCCTGGTGGAGAATGCCTCCCTAGCTAAGAGGGAGAGTTGTTGATTGCAGCTTCATGAGACATTCTCCAGGTCGTTCTCCTCTAGACTGAGAGGAGACGATCTGTGAGAGAGTCCATGTGATGGGTGTGTCATACACCTCTGGACTGAGTTGAGATGACGAGTGGTCTCTTGTCATGCTCCTCTGGATTGAGTTGAGGCGACTTGAGATGGTCTCCAGTCAAACTCCTATGGACTTAGTTGAGTCGACTTGAGATGGCTCTCCAGATGGTACTCCTATGGACTTACTTGAGTTGATTTGTTGAGAGTGATGTCCCTGTGGTTGAGCACAGGTGGACGTGTCCCTAGTGGCAAAGCACTAGAGGATGTGTGAGATCCCTTGCTACATTGTCAAAGAGTAAGACTTTGGTAAAACCCTAATTTGTGTTGTAAAGGGTACAACTCGGCCTCACCATGTAAAGATAATTAATAGTGTAAAGATTAATTATATTATTTAGTTGTACAGGTCGGCCCTATTGTGCCAATAGACACATCCATTTGATGTGATAAGTCATGTATAAATAAGAGATAGATCCCCAATGTAGATCATCTCTCTCGTACACTAAACGCTTGGTCTGAAATTAAGAGGACTGAAGTGCGCACTTCTCTTAGGCGCCATCTTTCTCAGTCATAGAAGCACCCTCTTGTGTGCTCTAGGGTTTCTGGTGTGGAGGATCTTCTCTTGGAAAATATAGCAAAGCATTGTTGGATTTTTCCCTTGATTGAGAAGGGTTTTCAGAGGATAATTTATGGTGTCTTTTGTGCATGGTTATTCTTCTTGTGATCTTGGTTTCCTGCAGCTAGTGTATTGTACTGTTGCATTGTTATGGCTGTAGCTTTTGCTAAAACAGAAATAAACTACATGTGCATGAGCTAAGCATCAAAAATTCAACAAAGAGAGCATTGTATGGGCTCAAGCAGGCACCCAGAGCGTGGTATGAACGAAATGATAGTTACTTACAGGGCATGGGCTTTGTGAAGAACGAGACAGACTCAAATCTATATTATATCATGATAGGGGGGGAGCCACTCATTCTCGTGTTATATGTGGACGATCTATTTCTGACAAGTTCATAGAGGCTTATTGCAAAATGCAAGAGGGGTCTTACTTCGGAGTTCGATATGAAGGATTTGGGGTTGATGCACTATTTTTTTGGATTGAAGGTGTCGCAGTGAGATGGCGAGATTTTCCTGGGACAGGAGAAATATACAGTGGAGATCTTGGAGAGGTTCAGGATGCAGCACTGTCCACCAATGTTTACACCCATGGTTACTAATTGAAAGAAAATAGATGCTTCCAAGCAAGAGGCAGTGGACCCTACCTTATAGAAGCAGTTGATAAGCTCTCACATGTATCTGATCAATACTAGGCTAGACATTCGTTTTGCTGTGAATACTCTCAGTTAGTTCATGGCTGAACCAATGAGAGCACATTGGACAACAGCAAAGCATATATTGAGGTACCTACGTGGCACTCAGGGAGATGGAGTGAAGTTGATGGGCTTTACAGATGAAGACTGGGCAGGCAATTCAGTGGACAGGAAAAGCACTTCAAGGTGTTGTTTCAGCTTGGTATCGGGGGTTGTCTCTTGGTTCAACAGAAAGCAAAAGTATGTTGCATTGAGTTCTATGAAAGAGGAATACATGGCAGCAAGCATGGAAACATGTGAGGTCATATGGCTTCGAAAATTGCTAGTGGCGTTGTTTGGTCAGGAGCTAGAGCCGACCATAATCAATTGTGATAATCAGAGTTGCATAAAACTCTCTGAGAATCCTGTGTTTCATGATAAGTCGAAGCACATTGACATCAGGTATCACTTCATTCGAGATTGTGTGCAGAAGGGTGTAGTCCAACTATAGTATGTATCTACAAATGAGCAAGTGGTGGATATTCTCACCAAGGCCTTGATGAAAGAAAAGTTTGTCTACTTTAGGGATAAGATGGGAATAGTAGAGAACACCTTCCTCGTTAAGAGGGAGTGTTGAAATATTGTAGCTTGAACAGTTGTCTTTGCTTAGGCAAGGTGTCATGCAAGCAAAAGACACAAGGATTATTGTTTCTCCAAGTCATTTAAATTTTTCCTCCGTCTAACTTAGGAAAATGTGATTAATTAATATGATTAGTGTCATTTAAATATTTCCTAAGTTGAAACTTAGGAAATGACAATAATCAATCAATATTAGTTAACTTTTTGTGAGAAGCTTCTTTGATCTTATCCAAAAAGTCAAAGTTAGTTTTAGATTAGGTCGTAACCATTGGTTTGACACGTTGGGATTTAATCTCCACCATTGATTCAACTAGCCAGAGATTTATAAGCTTTAGGAGATGCATCAACTCATTGAGTGAGTGTGACACCGAGGGTTTCAGCTGCATATTGAAAGTGAGCAAGGGAAAATTCTTGGAAGAGTAAGGAGACCAAGAGGGAGATAGGAAGGCACCCATCCTTCATTTCCATCCAATCCGTGAGCCAGGGCGCGTGAGAGGGGCCGATTCCCTTTGTCCTAGGGTCGTGGGGCCGTATCTGTTGTAGAGACCACGAGAGGAGGTGTTGAGGGGCCGAGTTTGGGGTGTTGTTATAGCCGAAAAGGAGAGAGGGTTAGGTCACAGCCTACCCAACCCAAACCAAGCCACAACGTGGGGGTCATGTGCTCCTACATCCATACAATAGTCATTGGGTATGTAGACAGCAGATCTGTGAGGAGGCCGAGACTCGGAGAGCCATAGGCTCAGATCCAAGCAAAATTTTCTCTGCGGATGAGATTGCAAGGTTTGCATTATTGTAATCATTTTCTAAATATTGTTGAAGCTGAATAAAACCTTCATTTGCTGGTTTTCCCCGGAGTTGGGGTTTCCAGGGTATTTCTGGTGTCTGAAATTTGTGTGATTGGTTTCTATTATTTTCGTTGTGCATTGCAAGGTTAAATTGCTCAGTTATATTCCTGCTTTATAGATCAGAATTTAGAATTTGTTGTTGTTCTTGTTCTGGGCATAAAAATCTATTGTATTCAGAAATTAGTTTGTTGAGCATAAAGAAAATTAATGGATCCTTGATAATCTTGGATCTGAGTCCATTTTTTATATTCAATTTATGTTTATTAATAAATCTAGTTTAGAAATGGATGATTTATATGCTCCTATTGATTTTTCTGCAATAAATGGTTATCCACATATTATTGCTGAAAAAGCTTTAAAAAATTGCCTTATTTTCAAGGTAATAATGTTGTTAGCGCTAGATATCATGTTAGAACTTAGAACATTTCTCCCATTGCGTTAATAGATGGTGTGGTGACACACATGAAGATGTAAAAATGAAACCATTTGTCTTGTCTTTTGAGGATGATGCTCTTGATTGGTTCATGGAACTAAAGGATAACCAAGTTAAAACCATAGAAGAATTGATTGAGGCTTTTATGGAAAATGGAGAGATAAAGAACCAACCAACTTTAAGGTTTCCCATGAGATGGTCGTTGAAGTTGATAAGAATATGCAAGCATCAGGCAGGTCAAATTTACTTAGCTTTACAAGGAGTAGTCCTTCAAAGACACAAGAGCCAGGGTTTCACAGAGAACAAGAAAAGAAATTTCATTTGGAAGATCTGAAATCAAGCAGTGTTGTCCAACTTCTTAGCACCCATTAACAAAAAGTCAAAAGAAGTTCCAAGAGAAAAGAACAGTAAAGCAGATCACTTAGCAGTTTCAGTGCCAACCTCTCGGCCATTAGATGAGTTAATAAGAGATAATGGATAAATGGAAGAGAGTTTCAGGCCATCGATTCCAGATCACTTCGAGCAGTGGCTGACCTTCAACGATGACAGTCAAATTCTTAAATTCATAAAAAATTTACAAGATATTTCAGACTTCAAAGTTTGCTGGAATGAAGGACATAAATATCTCGAATGGTCTGATCCCAAGAAAAACCCCAAGTTGATAAAAATTGTAAAAGTGTCTTCAATAAGTCATCCCAGCGAGGGACTTTTCAGACCAATGAGGTCTTATATCCTCCATGACATGGCTAATCTGAATGCTTTCTGCCTCATCCAGTTGAACAGTAAAAAGATAAATCTGCCAGTGAATGGGCAATTCCTCAAATTGCTCATCAATGATAACATCTGATGCCCAAGGGGCATCCATTGTAAAAAAGCTTACTCTAACCCTTCTTCCTTGTAAAAATTTGCTCCTCAATGATAACATCTGATGCCCAAGGGGAATGCATTGTAAAAATGCTTACTCTAACCCTTCTTCCTTGTATTTTACTTTCATTTCTTCAGCATTTCATTTTCTTCTCTTTTGTATATATGTGTGTGTGTGCATCATGTACTTTAATGATGGCTTTATATATATTTCATGTGCCATTGATATACCTTTTGGCAAGAGATGTGTCTATTTTGCAGATCACAGATTATGGTGTTCTCGCATGCTTTCCAAAGATCAAGCACACATCTCCATATGGAGCCAATTAGTACCTCCCTAGTTGCACCTGGCAGGACTAATGATGATCCGCAAAGATTGAACAAGGCACTTGTTCAAATTCAGAGTTCAAAAGTCCAGTCGAGCATTATGGCCCCTTCAAAATTTTCTTCTTCTTCTTCTTATATGCATGTTCCATACCCCCCTGGGGGGATTGTAATAAAATGAGCTAGCATGAATTCTTTCTTATGTAAAAGACTCAGCTGCCTTAGACTTGGCTATTAGTGCATACTCTAGAGTGTTTTTTTCCACTTGGTTAATTATATCTTGCTTTTTAGCAATTTGTAATTTTATAAGTTTTTTCACTCATTCCTCCAAAGTTGGAGTGTGTCCTAATGGTTAGGCCTTATTGTGTTTGTCAGAGTCTAGTGTCTAATGTATATTACCATGCTAGTCATTTATCCAGAGTCGTATGGACATGCATTAGGTCCCTCTAGGATTTTTTAATGTTTTTATATCATTAATACATTTCCTGTAAAATGGGAAATTTCCTTGTAAATTGATGTAATAATTAAATAAGTGGTACTAGGAGGTGTTATATGCCTTGGGGGATGTCGTTTTCTAACCCAGAATACCCCGTTTACCCATGTGCCCCCTTTTCGAGAGAAATAATTGACTTTTGCTCATCAAAAATCAATTTTACTCGAAAAAGGTGAATAAAAAACAAATAAATCAGCTCCCTATTTTTAAGAAAACATGCATGGGACATGTTTTTGGCTTGTCTTCAGTTCACTTAGCCTCACTGGATGTTAGTGGTTATTAACTAAGAGTAAGGGGGAGTTAAGTGGCAAGTTAATGGAGTTAAGTGATGAGTTGACTCTAGATGGTGGAGATCCCAAGAGGGAGTGCGCCTTCTCTCTTGAGAGGTGGCGCACTCTCCTTGAGGGAGCCAATCCCAAGGAAAGGTGCACCTCCCTCTTTCTATGTCGTGCCTTCTCATTCACTCTAGCTTGTACTTGTGGCGACTTGTCTTGAGTTTGGCTTGAGTGTTGGCTCACTTCCCTCACACATGGTGCTCATCCTCTCTTGTTGAACTCGCCCTCTACCTTGGGATTAACGCCCTCTCATTGTATATAAGCATGGTGACCCCGCCTCATTTGGTTAATGAGAGTTTGGGCTTGGCTTGGCATTGTACTTTGTATTGTTATACTATTTTGGAATAAAGAAGACTTTGGAGGTCAAGAAGGTGGCTAGCATTCTTTGTGTGGATGTTTGATGTTTAGCATTTCATAGATGAGGTAATCTTAGCTTGGTTTATTACATTTTGATTTGTTAATTTGGCCTTTAAAGGGGTGTTGTCACCCAGTAGGGTGGAATCTATTAAGCTAGGTTGCTTCTTAGATTTTATTTTTTATTTACATTAGCAGCCTAAGATTTGCATGTTTATTTCAGCAAATGATCATGCTATCTAAGTTTCTCTTGTAGGTGGCACCACATTTAACAGTTTTTGTGCAAGTTTTTTTAAGCTTTACAAGTCCTCATCTTTGGAGAAGTGGCTGGACTAATTTGTACCTTCCACAAACTACAAAGCTTTCGAGAACGTAGTCCCTCAGCTTGTCATTAGAAGACTCCATAGCCCAAGGATTGCACCTATCAAGCTTTCCTCTATCTCTCCTTCATAAAAAATCTAAATATTTCTTGGTTATTGTTCTTTGCATGCATTAGATAGATCTTCATTTTAATTTTAAATCAAAAGTAGGATATACTTTTGCATGCATGCTGAATCTAGGTTATACAAAGTAGATCTAGCATAAGAAATCCTGTCTTTTAGCAAGCTTTTTATAGTAAAATTTCAAGGCTAAAAGGTAGAATCATTTCTAAAGCTTTAAAATCTCATATTTGGCAATATTAGTGCTTTGTTGTTTGCTGTCCCAAACAGCAAACAAAAGCCACTAAGAAGGCTTGTTTTTTGCTTGTTTTCTTAGTTAAACTTTGCTAACTTTCCATAAGCTTTCATTTGGTATTTTTTGTGTAAAGTCTAACACCTTTTGCAAGCTGTCCCAAATCAGTTTTGGGCAACTTTCCTCCATATTAGCTTGTTGTTTTTGCAGGTTTAACGAACAGCCAAAAGGAAACTCTGCCCGATTTTTGAGGATTTGTAGCATCCGAGGCCACCCAAGGCACCTAACCTTCTTCCAATATCATTTTCCTTTCTATTTGCAAGGTTGCATGGTCTTAAATCTATAAAATACCATCAAACATTCTTCTAAAAAAGATTGTAACTCAAAGCAACAGTGGGATCACCCACTAGGCCTCTCATCCCCCCACCCCCGTATGGATTGTCTCCTTTTTAGCACTTTGTCTTTTGCATGTGTTCCTTTTCATTTTAGCAAGTTAAAATAAACCTAAAACAAACCCAAGTACCGCAAAACATTCAATTTCTTAGATTAGTTAGCTTAGTTTCATTTTCAGTATTTCATTTTGCAAAGTAATAAACCTTCCCCGTTAAGACCTTGTTATGCTCTCGGCCTTGCCAGCTTGCTGGATCTTGGCACAATCAGAGAGGACTTAATTTGTGCAAAGTAGATTTAACTAGGGAAAACCTTCCATACCTTCCATTACTATTGCTCAATACGGGATCATACCAGCGGATTGACTTGTGGATTTAGGGGGATACTTTGGGATTCGCTCTCTCCCCATTGGACTCCTTGCAATCCTGCTTGTACCCATTTGAGGGATAGTGGTGAAAGGAAACAAACATTAGTTTAGATTTCATTTTCACACTTGCAATCTCCAACATGCACTCGTGAGTGGACTTGCATTATCAATCCATCTCATTGAATTAACCCACTAATTCAACCAATCACCCTTAATTAATAAAACTCACCAAAAGCATTGCAACACATTTCGTAGCAATATATACATTGGCAATGGTCTACAATATTTTATTTTTGCTTATCAGCATTTACTTTCAACTACTTTCAATTGCTTATTATCATTTATCTTGAAGTATTTGATTTGCTTAATATCTCTTGCATAAGCAATCCTTTATGTGTCATCATATGTTGCTAGATTAGTTGTATTTTCTTTTGTTTCATATTAACTCCTAGAACTTCTTACATTTAGCTTAATCAAACGTTAGATTCTTTTATTAGAGACTACCCCCTTGGCTTTGCTAGGAGTTAGCCTAGACAAAGGAGTCGAGTGTCAGGTGACAGCTACCCAACTCGAGACTTCCCCCCAAGGCCACACCCAGTGGATTGAAGATTTCTTCCATGTGACTTGAGGTGTGGATTAGCCGGCAATAGGACCTATACCTCTACCTGGGTCTTTTATTTCCCATCTTGGTTGGCACAACTAATAGGGTTGGATGAAGGCCCTCCCATATTCAAACTTGCCAACTCACATGAAGTCTTGGGCTGGTGTGATGGTTGAAGGGGATACTAAGGTGAATTATTTACATGGCTTATATCTTAAGTAACATCTTACTTTGCCAAGGACTAATATCTCTTATGAACATTGGCTTACCTTGACTTATATTTTGCTTTGTTTTGGATGGCCCTAACATGGTTCTTTGAGGGACATCCTAGGCTTTCACCTAGGACGTTGTGCTCTTATTGCAGGACTTTGGCACATGTAATTTAGAGCAGTGAGTCATCCAATGACTTTCCACCTTCTAACATGAACTCTCACACCCTAAGAACCTTAGGCGATGGACAAATGGGCTTGGTTTTAGCAGATTTGGTCATGATGGCACACAAATGGCTTGAAAGTCCACATGTTGGGCAGTGTACCCCCAGGGCTTATTACTCACAGGATGGAGGACGTTGCAGCAGTATATAGCCAGATAGCATGCAGAGATGAGATGCAACTCCCTCTGCCTTAGACACAATGCCCTACACCCTTTACATCACCCTCCTTCTAATGATGACATCACCTTCTAGGGTTTGATGGACACTTAGGGTACCACGGGTGATTGAGCATGACCATGGACCATGGGAGGCACCCTTGACCATGACTTCAGCTTGAGAGGATGCCACATGGCCTTGGGAGGCCCTCTCCTAGCCTTTGGAGGCTTGACATCACCACACGGGTGGCACTTATGATGTTTTATTTGCATTTTATCATTTTGTAAAGGCTACTTGAGGGTTCAGCCCCATTTATAATAGAATTTTGACTTGTTATGTGGGCAAAGCGCTATGTTTGGCCTCATATAAAAAAGCTAGCACTATTATTCATTTTGATCATCACAGTCCTCACTAATTAGTAGGGTAACACTTCTAAAAAGTTCGCTATTTCAGCCTTCTTGGCCTTTTTCTCTTATGCGCTATGCTTGAGGGAGGATTTTTTGTGGCTGTCTTGCTCATTTGGATGGATAATTTCTGCAATTAGGGTTTGAATTTTCATGCTACTTGGAAGAAGTAAGTAATTTTCTGCAATTTTATAATGTCTTGCTAATGTTAAATGGGTAAATTGAAATCTTGTTTCAAGTATCCTTGTTTTGTTGAAACCCTAGGAGGAAGACATAAGTGTCTATCTTCCTCGCAAAGTTTTATTTGTCCAAGTTTGTGAAACGTCCTTGCTAGAGTTAAAAGCCTAAGGCCCAAAAGTGCTTTCACTATAGGGTTTTAACCCTAGACTTTGATCCTTGACCTAGGTGAAGTTAGAAGAAGGGAAAAACAACACCTAGGGCCCAAATGTGCTTGCACCCTAGGTACCTTCTTCCTCAGAGTCTAAAGCCTAAGGCCCAAACATGCTTGCACCTTAGGGTTTAGACTCTACTTCTTTTGTTTCATCTAGATCAATCTTCAAGCTAATGCATCTGGGACTCCATAGGCCCTAGAAGACAACGGCACTGATCTATGAGTGTTATTGTGGCTAATGTAGTTGTTAAAATCAATATTCATTGTCTCTCAAACATCCTACTAACATTTCTAACGTTAAACCTAGCAAACTTCCATTATTTCTTGCTGGTGTTATAAAGGTTTGCTACAGCCACTGAAAATTATATTTTATTGCTGCATACACCCATCCAAAGGTGGCTTAACTTGTTCAGAAAGTACCTCTAGCAATTGGATAATAATCTACTTGTTTAAGGCTTACTTTTCATGCTCAATTGCCATATTTCTGAGCACCATTTCTTGCTGCGGTTGCAATCTATTTATTCCTGTCATATAATTGTTTTACTGCTGTAATTTGCAACAGCCATAGCAATTTTTACTTGTCTAGTGTCTAAAGGGCTATTTTTGCACTCTATAACTTGAAAATTGTCTATATATGCTGCAAGTTCTGTTTTGTCACGTACAGTTACAACAATTATCTCATTATCCTTTATCTCTATCCTAGACCTAGACTTGACTAACAGGTGACCAAGATAGGGGGCGGCAGGCTTGGCTAATTCTTGTTATTTGATCCCTTGACGTCACCAAGGAAGCCTCCCTTGTGGTGGACCTCTTCCATCACTAAAATGAGGGAAGATTCTACTTAGGTGATAGTGGTAGGTTCTTCCATAGTTACACCAAATTTGGGAATCTTATGGAGGGCTTTGCACAAGTACAAATCATGTGATAATTGAACCAATAGCTGAGAATAATGCCTTGCATCACAATAAAATGAAGCATCCACTATAAAAACGCCAACTCCTAAAATATAAAGAATGCCTCCAATGTGGTGGGGCCAATAATGATATCATCACAACCTGGAAAAAGGCCCAATATGCAACGTGCACCATCAAATGTGTGCTATAAAAAGAGACCATCAAGTCCAAGAACACTGTCGAGGAAGCCTTTGTAAAGTCTCCAAAAGATTCATTGAAATACCCAAGGAAAAACTAATCTAAAGAAGGATTTTAAACCCTAGAAAACAGATGAACCAAAAACCCTTGTTCTACATCCCTTAGGGCAATGCCATTAGTCAACAATCTTCTGATCAGCTGCAAAGAAAGGCGATCAGAAGCCCAAGTCCCACAGTCACAAAAACTCGATGATGCCACCAACCATATAGCCTTGGACAACTATTGAAACTATGTAAAACAAATGGTTTAAAACCATGGTTCCATAGTCACAAAACAGCAGTGATACCACCAACCAAAAGTCTCATATTTACAGATAGAAAATCCTAAAATAAAACAACAGGAACTGTAATATAGGGCACTCCAGTCCTTTGCAAGTAGATGCATAAAACAAACTTAAATTATCTTCGTCAGTCGAGGGTCAACCTGGGCAAATCCAAGGTCATGATCTTCAACAGGTCGAAAAAGATCCTCTTTGATCACCATTTCTTCTTCAAAGGAGAGGAGATTGAGATCATCAACATGTACACTTATTTGGGGGTATTGTTCACAGGACCTTGCTTTAGTCTGCGGCATGCACTTCAACCTTGAGTTAGCAAGGGCTACAGATCCTTGGCCCTTCTTGAGAGGCAATGTTTCTGAAACCATTTTCAGGACATATCATCCAAGATGTCACTCATGGATACTCTTGTCCAACCCACAGTTTTATATGGTTCTGAGGTCTGGGGACCTAGTTTATTAGAGTTTGATTGGTCTTCAACAAAGAGAGTACAAATCATCCTCCTTCACTACATCATCAGATGCAAGTAGAGAGTCCCTCAACCTGTCATCCTTGCATAGTTTGGTGCTCGGCCCTTTTGGCTTGAGACAACATTTGGTCTCATCTCACTCCTACACCGCATTCGGAATCTCGATGATACAGTAGAGGGACGGGATCAGCACCCATACTTGGCCTATGGCTCATCAGAGTTGATTGCATCAACTAGTTCTCTGATTCGTTCTTGGTGCTGGTATGTCGAGGTTTCATATCTCCTATCATTTTTTGGTACTACAATGGACCAGCTCCCTTCATTTAGATGTTTCCTTGATGCACCCGGCCACCTCTTACCTATCAAACAGGAAATGAACGCAATCATTAGAGAAGATATCTATAGGAATTTTGTATGGGTCACTTGGATAAACCCTCGAGGTTGGTTATGTCCTAAGATGGTCTTCTATGCCAAGCACTTCATGGTTATGAGGGATGGACACATTGTTCAACCACGTTACACACTTCGCCATTGGATGCACGCTCTTTGGATCACCCTAGGCCAGTTTGGAGTTGGCTCTCATAGACTGCAGATAGAGACTGACCATCAAATTGACCGATCAAACAAGATCTTCCAACTATGTCATCTCTAATAGGTTGAGACTAAGGAGCATGTCATCTTCCATTGCCCGGTTTACTACAAGATCCAAGAACAATTCCACTATCTTTTTAAAGAGCTACATACGCTTGGGAATTTCTTTAGGTACCCTAACTAGAGATGCATGGCCTTATACATGCAAAAGGCCCTCTGTCTTGGCTATTCTATCCTCCAACCACATCCACATCCTAGACCAACTCTCACCCGGCAGATCACTTCCTTTTTTACGGTGCTCCAAACTAGGGGCACCAAGTGTAATAGACATAAATATATAAAATATAAATATAAAGAGATAATAACAATAACTACTAACTAATAATTATGAGTCTACATATGAACTATCTAGAACATAAAGCAGCCTTGTGGAGAAAAAGCACCTCATCCATGCAAAATGGAATCAGTAAAACAAGTGAGCAAAAGAAGATTTTTGTTTTACAGAATAAACCCAGAGATTGCCAAAATCCTTCAGGAGGATGTGCTAAGTTCTCGATATCAAAAAGTTCACTAAGCAATATTTTCCGACAATCATTCACCATTAGTCACTTTCATAGCATAAATACATTTTAGAAAACTACAACCAAATTCCCAATTGAGCATCTACCACTCTCTTTGCGTATATCATGCACTTTTGCATAATTGGTATATCATCTATTTTCATGGAAACTAGGTCTGCAACACCCCTAAATTCAACTGTGTAATTAAGGAACAGCTTTCCCGCAACTTCTACTAACTTCATAGAAATTCTTCCAACTATGGAAACCACAGTCCTACTCTTAAAGGCGACAATTTCCCTTCCTTGAAAAATATGAAAATAAATAATGCAATTTTGGTATCTTTGAAATAAGATGCAACAAATATAACACTCATGGAAAGATTGAAATCGTGCTCAAAGAAAAAGAGGAGTTAAAAAAACAATCCTTCTGGAATTATGCAGAATAAACCCCAATAGTTGTTGCCTTAAACTCCAAATTCAGGATTTGTGACCTTTTGGAGGGTTTGGAGGTGGATCAATGGGAAGTCCTCCTTCAACTACGTTACCAAGGACTTATACAATAGATCAAGAATTAAGATCCCTACTGCTCCGTGCTTAAAGAGACTGAGGGACAGGTAGCAAAAGAGATGTCAAACTCTCTAGACAGCAACTAGCTCGTTTAAATACAAATTTTTGGGTTGCATGGTGCTCCACCCAATTCTGGTGGTTAAACCATGATTCGGGAAAAGCAAACATATCCATCCATTTTTTGTTTGCTGTCAAAAAGAAGAATCAGTGGGGCATGTCTTTTGGAGGTGTCTAATTGCAAGGACATTTTGGGGATGGTTACAAGCAAAATACAGTTCTCTGTTCACAGTACCCTAGCTTGGCAAAATCCCCTCTTAGGTGACACTTGGATGATCGAGGATTGTTGCAGAAAGCTATGCATACAATATGGCTGTTTGGTATTGCCTTCCTTTGGAAAATAAGGTGCACATCAACTTTTCAAGGAGACAATTCATACCTACACCTGGAGAATTGAGAGCATTGGAAAACGAACTCGCAATTCATGTCAAAGCTAGAGTTGATATGTTTTGGTAGGATGTAGACTCTTTGCCCCATGGAGCATGGGCCTATATGTTAGTCTTCCTAGATTTCATAGGAAGAGGATCTTCATGTAACTGTCTTTCTGTTGTAACTTTGGTGCATATTTAAAGAAATACAAGTTGCATTTTTCAAAAAATAATAATAAATTCAAAAGCAGACGACAAATAAAATGTTCAAATTCTAATGCAAGACTCCCCTAAACATGAACAAAACTTGAGTTTCTTTTTCTGAAAGGAAAGTAGCGAATAGATGACAAATCACATCACGATTCACAATGTGAAAATAAAGAACAGATTAAAAATCTTACATTGACATAATTTCCATAGGTTCCTGAAGGTCGTGGGCATTCGATATCAGGGTACTCTTTTGGATCTGGACAAGGAGTGCATTTTCTTAACAACGGCAATCCAAATGAAAGGACTGATGTTATTAAAGACACCAGGCATACTTCAATAATCTGCAATAACAGTGTAAAGCACTTATTATTTCATCTTAATTTTTAATACAAAAAGTACTGGAGAATTTTCTCTATGGAAAAAGAAAAGATACACGGAATGCATTGGTTAAAATATAGAAGAGAAACAAAGATCACCCAGTGCTTTAACATGCCTTAACTCGGTTTCCCCTCTTATGTAATACATTTCGACGCCATGAAGATATGTAAAGAGTTAACTGATTAAAAATGGCACCTGCCAAACAATATAAAATATTATCAGAATTTAAATTCCCATAAACATAGGGATAAAAGTGGGGGGCATTAACTGTACAGTGTTACATTATTACATCATCATCACCAGGGTTCCAACCATCTGAACATGTCATCTATACCACCCATTGAGAAAAATAACAACAGTTCCAAACATATGAATGCTAAAAGCAAATTTTAAATCAACATGCTAAAACCAGAAGCCTGCATGATCTAGAATAGGAAAACAGAGAGGAATTCATGTCAGATTCAATACCAAGAAGCCCTCCAATAACCCCAATAATTGCCATCGGCAACAACTCTTGGAATGAATAATCCTCTTGCCCACTGAAATCAGAAATAAGGTTCTCAAAGTTACAAAATATAATGAGAACAATCTAACCAAAAACTAGATGACACTGGACTATCAAACAAAAGGAAAAGAATGAGAATAGTGTTATTGAGAGAGAAGAGATGCTAAATTAGCAAACAATCAGAGAATATAATGTGCTCTCACTTTGAGAAGTGGTTACAAATACTAACCCAGATATGTCCCAAATAATAAAGCCTCCGGAGCTAAAATGACCACAATTTCCATGTTTACACCACCCCATTGAAGAACGAACAACAACTGCCACTATAGCTGATGTGAAAAAGACACGCCACATAAGCTGACTCCGCCACCTTCAACAGTTCATAATATGAAAATTAGCAGACCAAGTTATTCAGAAGTATTACCAGAGAACATAACCTTTTAGTGGTTCTAACTTCTAACCATTGGGAATGCATTTGAAATAGCATAATTATTACAGTGTATTCAACTCTCTAATAATTGGCAATGGTGAACAAGAAAGCAGCGATGTCCAACATGGACCCCCATCATTTTTTTAGGAAATATAAACATGATTTAATTTAATTTAAATATTAATGTCCACTAGCTGCCAAAGTTGCCGAATGACACTGAAAAGAGTATAAAGATGAGGGAACCATCAGGAGTGCTAAAGCATCTCCAAGAGAATTGGCAGAGAACAAAACAAAAGGAAAGACACAGTTAAACACTAGGAAGCCTACAAGAACCAAATGGGCAAGGACCCGAGGGGCACAAAGAAAAATGCCCTGCACCAAATGTTTTTGTTAGATTGTACCTCGAGGCTCGGATAGTCTTTTACAGCCTAGCCACATGTGTGGCAGTCCTTGGCACACTTGTGAACAGATCTGGGCGCTTCAGCTACAGCAGTTCGGACTGGATAGCGAGGGTGCATTTCCTCTTTTCTAGATTCAACAGTATGGCGCACTAGATTATGTAGGAGTGATTGCTGTTCTATTTCCAGCAATCTATCCTCAACTGTTTGCATATTATCCTCAGCAGTTTGCATGTGTTAGTTCAGATTTATTCTAGCAGTTTTCTAATTTTCACTTAAGTCTACATTCGGTTAGGTAAGGCGCATGCAGTTCAGTTAAGAAAAGATCTCTAGGAATGCATGCCTCGGATCATCCCCAGTAGAGGTGCACTTTACTTGGTTTGTCCATCCATGCAAGGTAGGTGCACTAGAATTAGGAGTTAAGACCTTCAGAAGAGGCATTGTTGTGAACGTGTCTAGATTCATTATCCCCTCTAGTCTAGAAAGGAGAAAGCAGGGGTATAGGTTTAATTCATTCAGTTCAACAGTGAGCAGTGAATTAGTTTCTGTTATATATTTTCTGCTGTATGTGTTTATAGATTCTAGCATTATTAGAGTTGCACTTTTGAGTGGCTTTCAGTTTTTAGCTATCTAGTTTTTCTTTGTGAATTCATTTAGTGCAAAGTCTGTTTACCATGGTCTAGAAAATTTAATATGGTATCACAGTGCAGTTTCTGAAATCTTCCAGATTCCGTGTCTGGAGAGGCAAGCTGTCTGGAGTAGAAAGCTGTCAGAGGGTTTAAATGGAAGTGTGTCCAAGCTTCAGTGATCAAAGAAGAATTATACCAGTGATTGGCAGGTAGAGCTGAGAAGGGTTGTGAGGTGTGAAACTCTATTTTTGATCCAGTGATTTAGATTGTAGCTTGTTCAAAGCACTTGCATCAATGGCAACTCCCAGTATGTGAGAGTCAATTGTTGGAGGGAGCCTCCGACTTTGTGCCATGTATGTTGAGATTGTATAACCTCCTGTAAATGGCATACTTATGGTACCTTGTGGAGAAGGTGGTTGCACCACCTACAGATCCCAAAGATCTGGCAGAACAAAATAAGAAGGCAGTAAACGCGAAGCGAATCCAGTCAAATTTGGACAAGGATCACCTGATCCCTTATATTGCCGAGAAAAAGACTTCCAAAGAGATGTATGATGCCTCGAGAACCTTGTAACAGAGTGTGAACATATCAAGGAAGATGCTCTTAAAGAACAAGCTCACCACTACCCGCACAAGCAAAACAGATACAGTAGCAAGCTATCTCATAAAGATAGCGGAGTTGAGAGATCAAATTGCTGCAGTAAGGAACATAGTTGATGATAATGAGTTAGTTTGGATTTATATGGATGGCTTTAGTCCACCTTGGCACAACTTTGTCCAAGTTATCTATGGTTGGGAGAAGTTACCTGACTTTGAGCACTTGTGGGATGCCTTCATTGGAGAGGAGATGAGACTACAAGTCTCAATCAGTTATGAGGATGTTCCAGAGCTATCTATAAAATTTCAGACCCCAACCCAGTTTCAGTGTTGCTGATTTTTCAGCGAATGTATAATGCCCAAACCCAGATTTATAACAGCCAATTAAACTCAGCAGAAAATAAATTTCAGAACTGAAACATGAGGATTCTGAACATCGTTTATAACGCAGAAATAAAATATCAGCAGCACATAAACTCAGAAAAATATTAACACAGTGATTTTCGGTCTAACAGCGACCCTGGAAAAACCCACAAGGGGAGAACCAGTGAGAGAGGGAGTTTTATTATTTGGGAGCTTCAGAGAAATTCTGTTACAGCATATTCATCTTCAGAAATTTAAATGAGAAACTTATTTCGATAACCGTGCCAAGTCTTCACACAGGAAAATGAGCAAAACTCCTCAAAACTCTTTCCAAAATTTTCTGCAATAAATTACAGGTCTGCTCCTCGATTTCTCTGCCTCCAAATGGCTTTACAGATGCCTTGAAATACATGCCAACAGCAACAACAACTTTCTGGGTGTATTAATGGCTGTACGGCCTCCTTGAAAAC
>ML782976.1:859737-870646 GCA_009831015.1 Picea engelmannii
AGCAAAAGCGGAGTACATTGCAGCACGTTCCGCCAGTTGTGAAGCCATATGGCTTTGGAAGTTGTTGACATGTATGTTTGATCTGGGGATGGAAGTCACCGTGATTCTATGTGACAACCAGAGTTGTATAAAGATGACAGAGAACCCAGTATCCCATGATAAGTAAAAGCACATAGAGATCTCGTATCACTACATTCGTGATATGGTGCAGGGGGGAGTTGTAAAGCTCTAATATGTTGGCACAGATGAGCAGGATGCAGATGTGTTGACCAAGCCTCTATCTCGTGTGAAGCTTGAGTACTTCCGAGACAATCTTGGTGTAGTCCGAAAGGACTTCTCTCGAAAGGGGGAGTGATGTTAATGATACTATGGTATCCTGACCAACAACGGGTAGCTCCGTTAGGATTTTATATCCTAGGGGATTGATCATCCTTGGACAAATCCCGAAGATTTGGCAAGGATGGTCTATCAGAGTACTCGTGCATGTATATGCCATTTGTGGTCAGTAGTGGTAGCTCCATTAGGATTTTATATCCTAGGGAATCTTATGATTCCTGGGCAGATCCCAAAGGTCCGGTAAGGACGGTCTGTCAGAGTACCACGTGGTAGCTTGTTAGGATTTTAAATCCTAGGGAATCTTATGATTCCTGGCCAGATCCCAAAGGTTCAATAAGGACGGTCTGTCAGAGTACCACAAATGTTGTTGTTGATACACCTGCCTCATTCTGTTGCCACATGTTGATGATGTTGTTGTTCCAGCTTCGTGTTGTTGATGATGTTGTTGTTCCAGCCTCGTGTTCTGGATGATGTTGTTATTCCAGCTTTGTGTTGTTGATGATGTTGTTGATGATGTTGTTGTTCCAGCCTCGTGTTGTGGATGATGTTGTTATTCTAGCTTCATGTTGTTGATGATGTTGTTGTTCCAGCTTCGTGCTATTGATATTGATGATTCAACTTCATGTTGATGATGATGATGATGATGATGTTACTCCAGCTCCATGTTCTAAACGATGATGATATTGATGATGAGAAAAACTTCCGATGATTTATAGATGTGCCAGTCAGTGTTCCAAATGTTGATGATGATACTGCCCTCTCCTTCTCTTCATGATGTTGTATTGGGTCATGTAAGTAGAATACCCTTCTCGTTAAGGGGGAGTGTTGAAATATTGTAACTTCGAAGAATATTCTAATTGTATTTGAGTTATTATCTTATAGATCAAATCCCCTTTTGCGGATTGATCATGTCATGTCTTGTATAAGATCAAATCCCCTACTATGGATTGGTCAAACCATATTTATATGGTGGTATTTGTAAAGTCAGCCCCTAGTGTTTATAAAGTGGTTTTAACCACTTCTAGAAGAAGTTGGCCCTACCAAGTGAAGAGACATAACCCTAGTGTTAGAAAAGTAGGTGTGCTCGTTTAACCATAGACAATATAGCAATATTATCACCCAACCATAGGTCGAAGCCACCCCCGAGCACCTTAACCTTGACAAAGAATAATTCTGGAAGCAAATCCTATGCTTAATAGCCAATCAATGTAGCGTACCTCTCTCCAGAGTAGCATACCTCTCTCCAGAAAGTCCAGACAATAACTAAGAGAAAGTCCAAGCCTAAAAACAAAAATACAAGTTGCAGTAGTTGCAACTGCAACTACTCTCTAGACTTGCGCACTTACTAAATTTTTGCAGTGCGCACTAGATTTCTACAGTTGCGAGCTGTGTGTGTACAAATGAGCTCTGGCATCCAGTATTTATACTGCTTTTCCTTAGCTGTCTGGGCCGACTTCTCATTCTGGAGGCTAAAAATTTAATATTAATTATTTTCTTTAGCTGACTTGTCTTCTAGGGTTATGTTCAATGCTTTAGGGTTTCTTCTTGCTTCCCAGAATATTCTATTCTTTTCAGGGTTACACGTGGAGGTTTAATACCTCCCGCAGCTAACATAATATCAACACTCCCTCCTAGCTAGGGAGGTATTTAAAGGTAATGGTCTTGAGCACAAACATACCATTCAACCTATAGCATCATCATAGCCACACGGGCTATCTCATGATCAAATCACGAGCACCATCATCACTATCAGTATCATCTGATAACATCAACGGTATCATCTCTCAAAGCCATACTCCATCTAAGTAATCGAGCATGATGTTGGATAAGTCACTCACTCCACAGAGTGATACAAGAACCATTCTTCTAATACGGACATATGTCCTAGAAGAATAACTAATCCAACAGATGTTGGAAGCCACGCCATGGGCTACAAGGGATTATTCTTCTAATCCAGACATATGTCCTAGAAGAATAAATGTCCTGGACCATTTTTCGCCTGGAGAATGTCTGTCCACCAGCACACTAACTATCCATCTAGCTGATAATCATTTCCAACACTACTGATAGTCTTCATGACAATTAGAACAATGCCATTCAATAGAACACAATTGTATCTATCCATAGTAGTACACAACTACTATCCAATGGTACACAACCACACCAAGTAGCACACGACTACTTAATTAGTGACACATAGTCACAACCAGTGGAACAAATCCACCACAGTAACATACATCTACTATCCAGAGACATACAGTCTCCATAGCAATCATATCATCTGATATCAACCTGCATAAAACAATATCACGATATAAACTGAGTCATATGGGGGCATTCTTCCACTCACATCTGTGAGATTTGGAAGAGCATCTGCCCTCAGAAGGTAAAACATTAGCCATGGGCTATCTGGACTATTCTTCTCAAGCATAGAAGAATAATTGTCCCTGATTTATGAGCCTGGACCCTTAACCTAACTGGGCCATTCCTCGGGCACTAATCATAGTGCAACCTGGAGAGAATGAGTCTGCCCTAGGGAATGTATGTCCCTGATTGTTGAACCTGGACTATTCACCTAACTGGGCCATTCCTCCGGCACTAATCACAGTGCAACCTAGAGAGAATGAATCTGCCCTAGGGAATGATTGTCCGAACCATTTCCTATGGAAATGACTGTCCTGCACCAACCTCCAAAACAGAGCATTCTTCGAAACTGCTCACAATTGTGAACTTCGAAAGAATGACTGCCTGGCGACGCAGACCATTCTACTTGACCACTACTCAGAGTGACTGCCAAGAAGAATGACTGTCCTAGACCATTCCCCCACACTGGCCACAAGGGGAATCGTTGTCTATGGTACATCAGCAATCTATCAGACCATTTTCATTACAAAAATGATTGTCCGATCTGGACCATTTTCCGAATTGGAAAATGCATGTCCATCAGAAATCTCAAACCACTTTCCGAACTGTAAAGGAACTGCTCATCCTGGACCATTTTTTAAACTGAAAAATGATTGTCCATAAATCAATAACATATCAGTGCTCCCTCCCAACCTGGGAGTAATCTCTTCCTTTTTCAATAAGGGATTCATCTCCACGAGCCCCAGCTTGTTTCTTGAGTACGCAAACTTTTCATCTTGGACAGAGGTTTTACCAAAATATTTGCTATCTGCTCATCTTGGACTTAGGTGACAGTGGTAGATTCTTCCATAGTTACACAAGATTTGGGATCTTGTGCAGAGCTTTGCACAAGTACAAATCCTGTGATAACAGGAATCACAAACACCAAACCTGCATAACCTCAATCTCCTTAGAGTATTCCAGTTTCTCCAAGGTTCTTATTGATATGGGTTTGTTTACTATTTCTAGCACATTAAGGAGAAGTATGACAATCACAAGAGACAAATTCTGTTGAACGTATTTAACCTATACAATTTTTAATTCTGCTTGCTTTCAGTGATTAAACTATAGTTTGAGATGAGAACTTGGCAAAGAGAATACAACATTATATAAACATGTAGTTTGGAGGATTTCCTTTTTCTTTCATTAAATATAGAGTTGGAGATTTGCTTACTGACATTGGAAAATGCTTAATGCAATATGTCAGCCATAAAATGTATGTACAAGTATTTTCTCAGAAATTATAAGAAATGTATAAACAACAGCCATTCTAGAAATAGCAGCATGGTTTACAAGTCTTGTGCTTAACCAAGCCCCAAGACATGCTTACTGGCCTAAAATTGTAGGGGATAAAATATCAGGAGGATCCTCTAATTTAAGGAAATCACTAGGGTATTTTGAGGCACAAACCTTTTTTTCAAAAAAAATGTTTTTTGGGATCAGGATCCTGGCAGTTTCCAGGTCCTTGGGATATGTTTCCATCAACGAATCCTGGATGAATCCAAAGCCTGAGATGTTTCCAGGCAGGTCCTGCTGGATCCAGCTCCACATCCATATCAGATCTGGGAATCCATGTGTCCAGCAGGCCAGAGGTAGATACGGTATCACAGCTATCTCTACATGTAGAGAATGTCTTTTTGATAAACTAGTTGTACAGTTCAAAGTTAAAGGCATTCTTCTCGGGAGAGATGCAAGGTTGTGAGTTTAAGGCGCAATCTGATGTAAAGGCTTTCCTCTTGTCCTTTAGGCAGACGTGTGACCAATTTTCTATTAGCTCTACATCGTTCTCTTATGTTAATATAAGCAGAATCTTTCCAAAAAAATATTATGTCTTTTCCTTCGTAACTTGGAACAAAGGACCAACAGCTTCACAGAGGCGAAGGGTGTTAGGGTAGGATTAAAAGAGACAATTGAGAGAGGGAGGGAGGGAAAATCACCAAGTATGGACAAGCTCCCTTGTGATTTCTATAAAAGAATATGGGTTATGATTGGTGATGATCTACTAATGATGTGGCAAGAAGCTATGGAGGTGGAACAAATGGGAGAGTGCAGGCTTGATTAAACGTGTTCCTAAAGAGACAAAAAGAGATATGGTGGGATGATGGAGACCAATCACCTTTCCTAATGCCTCCTACAAGGTTTTAGCTAAAACCTTAGCCAACTAAATCAAGTCTATTGCTGCAAGGATTGCACAATATGAGCAAACAAGGTTTGTTAAGGGTCATTTGATACTAGGCAAACATATTATGGGCAAGGGAAGCTGAGCAAAGGGTAGTTTTTCCTAAAGATTGACTTATAAAGGCTTATTACAGGATTGAATGGGACTTCATTCTGAATAAACTATCTTGGCTAGGATTTGGGCACGCTTTTTACTCAAGCAGTCGACACTCTCTTCTCTGATACCTCAAAAAGAGTTTGTGCTAATAGGAATTTATCAGAGGTGATGCTGCTCAAAAGGTCTATCAAGCACAAGTGTCCTTCGGCATATTATTACTACACATGCTTTAGGATATCTTCTAGAAGTTGATCAATCGCAAGGGCAAGTTAGAGGCATTCTCCTCCCTGATGAAAATAACTACTTAATGTAGAAAGAATGATGCATATTATTCTACTCTCACTTTGGAGCTCATCTAGAATTTTTGTAGAAGGAATGGTGCAGCGCTTAGACATATTTGCTAGAGCAATGGGAGTAGACGCTAAAGGAAGACATGGGCTCTTATTTATTAGACAATATGACATTCCTGACTGGCTTGTTAATAAATGGAGATTTCTACAACCAAGACAGATTATAAGATATTTTTGGCATCCCATTTGGAATTGATGCATCTCAAACAAGTTTGTTGAGTGGATGTTAAGCCGGTTTGAGAACGAGCTTTAGAGATGGTTCACTTCAGATATACCGCTTGGAGGCATCACCATACTTGATAAAATCTTGGTAGCAGGGCATGTCTATTATCCCTTCTGCCCCTTTCCTTATGCAATAGGACATAGGACATTGGAGATGCTCCTTAGGCAATTCCTTCAGGGGAAACAAGGAGAGAAGAGAGGTCTCCCACTCGCATCACAGGACAGTTATACAAATGTCTAACAAGGTTTGAGGGCTCAGTTCCACTGATATAGGATCCCAAGGGGCAATTCTTACAGCTAAATGGATTGTAAGAGCTATGAATGGGAAAGGCCCCATGGTGTCCATGTGGGTGGTATAAAGGAGCTTTCTGGGATACTAAATTACCATGATACAGAGATGGATTAGGATTAGGACTTGGATATGGGTAGGACAGATTTCTAGAATATATTGGATACAATACATTTTGCTACGATATATATGAAAATACATTCAAATATTATATTCAAAACAAATACCACGTAACATAGAAAATGCAAAATTGCATTCATGATTTTGGAAATATAACTCAAAAGATTGAATATAGCTAAAACCTTGTAAACTTGGCTTGAAATAAGGCATAAGGAATTCATTTATAGTTAAGTTTCTTCAATTTTACACTTTTGTTTGTTCTCCTTTTCTTGCGTTTTTAAATGGATTAATTCCATAGTTGTTGTATCCAGTAGGGATATGGGCTATATTCAAGCCATATTCTATACAGATAATTTGATAAATATCCATGCCCTATCAGTACAGGTTACAGATCCATTCGGATCCAGGAAGGGCAAGAGCTTACCCAGTAACAAAGATAAAAATATATTTTATTGTAATAATACCATATTTTTCAACAAAAATTGTGCCAGAAGAGTAAGAGCTATGTCAAAAGAGCTACACATAAAAATTCAAGATTATCAATACTAAGTCTAACAACCTGTTGATAATTCATGAGAGTTAACAAAAGTTAGAACAAAGGATAGGCCTGTTTACCAGGATGTAACTTCCTCAAGTGCAAACAGCACACCACCTACAGGAGCTCTAAAAGCGCCAGCAACACCAGCAGCACATCCACACGTTACCTACAAATATGGAACAAGAGGGAAAGACTGTAAGGTTAAATGTAAATAAAGATCTAAAGGTTAAATCACACAAGTCCCAAAAGCATAGAGCTTCATCAAAGAATCAAACATACCATATGCGATTACATACACTAGATTAAAGTGTCCAAGCACCTAATATCCCCTATCCATAGATTTCATTTTTCTATAAAAATCGTTTTCTATATTAAAGTAGTTGTGTAGAGAAAAATCATTTATTATATTAAAGTAGTTTGTGTCAAAATTTAACTCTTAAAACTCTTACCATGTTTTAATATTACAAAGTATCTATTCACTAATGCTCCTAATTACAACAGTAAGCAAAGCATAACATCTTCACTGCTTTGAGCCACTACAACTAGAAAAAACAAAATGGATTGAAGTCACTTACAAGATCACGACGATCACGGTCATTCTTGAAATCCCGAAACCATCTAGAGTTGATATGGTACTTTGTAGACCCACCCTGCTTGAAGGAATCACATGCAGAAACCACATTGAGATGTGATAAATGAAATCAATTGTCTATGGACTGGAAAAGGAATGAAATTGTTGCTATCTATGTCACATATAATGGATTTAGTATGAATTCCATTAGATTAATATTGAAGTTGACCATTTTCCAAGATGATACTAACATTCAAAGAAGCTCAAGTTGTAGAAGCAGAAATTAACTTGTACTAAAAATGAAAATTTATATTAACCTATGTTGCACAGGGACCCATACCCGCCATTCCAGCGTTTCGGGGACTTGGGAACCCCTAGGAAATGTCCCCAATCTGCCGGGAACTTCATTGGGGACTTGGGGACTTGCTGGCGATACCCAAGACATTCCAGGCAGATTTCAGGGACATTCCAAGCAGATTTCAGGGACGTTCTGAGCAGATTTCGGGGATGTTCCGGGCATGTATCTTTGGTTTTGATAATGATCATTGATTATTGGACAAAATAATCATTTATCCCATCCATTTTCCTCATATTATACCAAATCTAAATCTGAATCTGTACAAGTTGCAGCTAAAAACATAGGTTTTGTCTGATGGGTTTTGATTTGGGTTTCCAGTGATTTAACTATTGTCTTTTCAGTGACATCATTACACTGTACAGCAAGCAAAGCCTCCATGTCAAAAAACCAAGAAACTCAACATCTCAAAAGGTCTCCTTGTGGATATTGCTCTTGTTCTTCTCATTTTTGGGGTCATCTTAGCTTTTACATATTGTACATGGGTGTCCAGGAGTTATTCAAGTCTAGTTCTCCCACCATCCCAACCTCAAACATTGTGACAACAATCAAATAGTAGTGTCTTATATTGCGTACTAAATGTTTGAATAAATTCCTCTTTGATCACCTTCTCAATCTGAAATATGAATCTAATCTCTTTACAGAATCCCAACTCAATATAAGATCAATCGTGGCTAAACATGAAGATTACACCCCTATTTTCAGCATCCCCCCTTAATTTGAACAAGGGACCTCAAAGAGGAGGCATTACATTAGAAGATTCACATCCACCCTTAATGTGGAACAAGGGCCACTTATAGAAGACATTACATATTATCCCCCATAGACATCATAACTCCCGCAGCAGCACAATTCCACAAGCTAGTGAAGACGGCCACTGGCAAAGGTATAGAAGAAGAGACTTCTACAAGATAGGATTCGAACAAGTCATCCATAAATCCTCATCATCAACCTAGTCACTATAGAGTGATCAATTTAAACATGTTGAGAATCAAATATAGGTGAATCGTTTGTAAGACATGGCAAAAGAGATCCTGGCAAACCATGAATAGGAACTTAATCAAAGAAGGTTGGTAATAAATTAGCTCCCTGTTAGCACAAATTTCCACCCTCCAATTGAGCTGATATAACCTGTTATTACAGAGATGAAAACTTGGCTAATTGAAGGAATAAGGCCCCCAAATTGTCACTGATGAAACCCCTCTCTGTTTGGGCTAGTGCTTGCTATCCTCTGGGGGGAGTCCCTAGGCACACTGAAGCGCCTTCCTGCTGATCTAAATTCTGATTTCTGCGTTAAAAAACCAAAAACCAGCAAGTTGTTCGTCTTGGACAGCGTGTAAAAGCAGCACAAAACGATAAGGAAAAGTGATTATTTTCGCTTGGAGGGAACCTGCAAGGTTAGCACAATGATAATAGGCTGGAAAAGAGGCAGAAAACTATTCAAAGGATCAGAAATAACCACAATGAACAGTTCAGAAAATGACAAATCAGATCACAAATCTACCTGAGTACCACCAAGAAAAGAGGTTTGAAGACAAACACGCACTTCTTTATTGATCAAGCTTACAAGAGAGTTGATTGCACCACACTTGGCAAGCCTACAACCAGTACAATGACTACTTTGCTCAGAGAAGAGCCACTAGACTAGAGAAGATGAGAGAGGAGAATGAGAAAGACACTATGTTGTTGCTGCAATGGACCCACCAATAACACATGAACCATCCAATATATAGCCAAGGGGGCGCATATCTCAAGGAGAGGTCGCATGGGTGGCTAAAAATAGAGGCCAGGTGCATGAGGGAGAGGGATATATGATGAGTGTGAGATGAGTAAGTGTATGTGAGAGTTTGCATGAAGGTTAAATGCGCACTAGAGAGGAAGAATGCACCCTAAAACTTAGGAGGGCACACTTGAGGATGAATATGAGTGAATAATGAAGAGGAGAAAGGCTAAATAAGGCACATAGGTGCATGAGAGTAGCCAAGAATAGATATTAGTCCAAGTGGATATGACATGCAAGGGGATGAGTGAGAGTTGGCTAAGAGATGCACCCACATGTGAGAGAGAGAAGAGGGCGCACTTGTAGAGATGGAATGAGAGAATGAGTGAATGGAAAGTGCGCCTAGGCTAAATAGAGTGGGAGTAATGAATGGAGGCTAAAATTAGCTCTCAAACGCATGTCTTCTTGCTAATTTTGACAAAAGCAAGACTGAGTTATGGCTAAGTATAATTCGCCCTAATTTTTAGGAAATTACGGTTTAAACTCAACTGAAGGCGAATTTTATGGAGTTGATGCATGGCAAGTGGAGAGGTGATTATCCGAAGGATTATACGGCTAAATTTAGGCCCAGTTATGCGACTCCCTTATCTCAATTAATTTATTTATTATACGCTCAAGTCTTGGGAAAATGCGCCCTATGCTAGGTGGATGCCACATCACCCTATAGATCTACCACATGTCGATCTCTGAGGGTGCCACTTGGCACTACATGGATGATGATTGTAGCTACTAAATATAGAACTTTCTAAAAATAGAATCGAGCTCCTAAATTTTAGGAAATTGTCCTCGTCATCCATGATGACTGGGAGAACTCTGCCACATGTCAAAATCCGATCTTGCGACTTGTCACTGTTGGAGCTGACGATGACTGCTAAAAATAGAAATTTCTAAAAATAGCCATCTGGTCCCAAAAATTCAAAACTTGTCGGAACTGACCCAAACTCTCCCCAAATGCTTGGGATGACTAGGAGTGTTAGAAAAAATGGGTGTGCCCGTTTCACCATAGACAATATAGCATAATTGTCACCCAACCATAGGCACAAAGGCCACCCACGAGCACCTTAACCTTGACAAACAGAATAATTCTGGTAGCAGACCAATAGCCAACCAAGGCTAGCGCACCAAGCAAGGATAACCAAAGACCAAGCAGAAAGTCCAGACTCCAAACCAATAACCCAAGACAAAGTCACTACTGCAGCAGTTGCAGTTTTCCTTCACTCATGCGCACTTCTTGTCCTTATGCAGTTGTGTCTGAGTGAATGAGAAATGAGATCTAGCTCCCTTTATTTATACTGCTCCATCTTAACTGACTAGGCTGACTTCTCTTCCTGGGGGCTAATAATTCAATATTAATTTATTCTATTAGGTCGACTTGTCTTCTAGGGTTATTATCCAAATCTTTAGGGTTTCTCTTGCTTCTCGGAATATTCTAGTCTCGTCAAAGGTTACACGTGGAGGTTAATACCTCCCACAGCTACCATAATATCAACACTCCCTCCTAGCTAGGGAGGTATTAAAGGCAATGGTCTTGAGCACAAATAGACCATTCAATCGGTAGCATCATCATAGCCACACAGGCTATCTCATGATCAAATCACGAGCACCATCATTACTTATCCAACTAGATAGTCTGCATGGCCATCAAAACAATGCCATCCAATCGAACACAA
>ML782977.1:25528-60889 GCA_009831015.1 Picea engelmannii
ATGTTTCATGCTTAAAGAAGGTTATAGGTGACAAGATCCCAGTTCAAACTATATTGCCAGAACTTGACGAGGAAGGAAAAATCATATTGGAGCCTGAAGCCATCACTGACACAAGAATTGGCCAACTGAGGAATAGATCCATTCCAGAGTATCTCATTAAATGGAGGAAACTACCGACTGAAGATTCCACTTGGGAAGATGAGTCTTTTATACAGAAGCATCCAGAGTTACTCAAGCGTTGTGGACAACACTTATCTCAAGGGGAGGGGCATGTTAAGCCCTAATATTGGCTCATTACCCCTTAATTGGGGCATATTAGATTAGTAATGCTATTTTATTTATGTCGGCTTTAGGCCATTCGTTGTAATTTAGATTAGTAATGTTATTTTAATTATGTCGGCTTTAGGCCATTATTTGTAATTATACCTCCTAGTATCCTATATATACGAAGGAGACATTTTCATTTTGAATCATCTCGTACTTGAACATTTAAGTGGGGTAAAAGGAGGTTGCCCCCTCAAAGAGGCTTATTATTTGAAATTATCTCTTTTTCAAGGCGTTGAGTATTGTTCCTGAGGTTTTTATATGCTATATTGATGTTTGGTTCTTAACAGTCACCCCCGAGCTGGGACTAAGCTCCACCCCGGGCAAGGGAATCCTAGACTAGGCCAAGGTTACAGGAAAACTTCATAGAGAAACTGAAAGGATTCTCTCCAAGATCCTTCTTACACCCACTACTCACAGAATATCATCCCCCACATGCTTGTTCCACCTGGGAGTATACACCTTCACAAGCACAGTCCATCAGTGCTTGACCTCCCTCTCTGGGTCTCAGCAATAGGCCGGAGCATTAATTATTAGAGCTTCGTAGCTAGTGCTGGACTCTCTCTGGGAGAAAACCACTTCCCAGTAGACTCTCTCACCTGGAGAGAGATGCTCATAGGCCTGACAACCTGCCTCTTCAACCCCAAGCCTGACAACCCGCTTCTTCAACCCGTTTCTACCCAATTCCCACAAGGTGAGGATAACAACAACACAATTCCACTTAGGAAAAAAAGAAGGCAGCAACCCAAAGACAGTTTGGGTACAGACTCGTCTCTGCAAGGGCGGATAGGTTGGGCTCACAGGATACACAGGTGACACAGTTCAATCCATGGGTTTGTTGATATTATGGTAGCTATGGGAGGTATTTACCTCCACGTGTAAACTTGACGAGAATAGAATATTTTGGGAAGCAAGAAGAAACCCTAATTGATTGGTGAATAACCCTAGAATACAAGTCGGCTCAAGGGAATGACTTGTATTAGGTTATTAGCCTCCAAGAGAAGAAGTCGGCTAAAGGAAATAATATATACTAAAGAATTAGTACCTAGAATGAGAAGTCGGCCCAGGTAGTTTGTCAGATTTAGTATAAATACAGGAGGCCAGTCTTCATTCTGGTAGACATTCTCTGAACTACAGAAGCACCACTTGTGCGCACTGCAGTTGGCCAGTTTGTGTGCAATTTTGGAGGAGAGCTGCCGTTGCAGCTTCTGCAGCTAGAAGATCTTGGTTTTGTCTTGGTCTATCTCTTGGTTATGGTTTGGACTCTCTGATAAGCTCTTTCTTGGTGTGTTATCCTTGGAGAAAGGTGTGCCACCCTTTGTTTGGCTATCTGGCCTAGGATTTGCTTCCAGAATGGTTCTTTGTCAAGGTTAAGGTGCTCGGAGGGTGGCTTAGGCCTATGGTTGGATGACAATAGTGATATTGTCTATGGTAAAATGAGCACATCCATCATATTCTAATAGTTTATGGGCCCACACCTCCTTCATTCAGTCTAACCACTGGAAGGGAGCATAGCCATAAGGATACTAAGCTCTTTGAAGAATTGTCGCTAGGGTTTTTAGCAAGAGAAGTTACTAAATCACTACCACTAGGGTTACTAGCACGTGCAGTTGTAGAAACCCTAACCCTCTCGTTCAGGCACCTTAAGTGAAGGGATTAACCTAATTTATAGATAGACCAGTGCACCCTAGCCTAGCGCATCTCCTGGTACTCTCATCAAGCCAAGGCGTCAAGTTTGAATTTTTGATCAAATCTAGGGTTGACCAAGTCAAAGAAGCCATGACTTACTCTATGAAGTCAGAAAACAAGTTAGATGGAGCTTCTAACTTCAGAGCGTGGAAGACAAGGATTTACCTCATCCTTGCCAAGAATAAAGTGTTAGATATCGTGAAAGGAAAGATCGTGGAACCAGAGTTTGAAGAAGGAAAAGATAAGGAACCACATAATGTTGTAGTTATGGAGAAGTTCAAAGACACTGACATCAATTCCATGAATATCATAGTGGAATATATAAAATACCACTTGATACCCTACATATCCCATCTTGATTTGTCCAAGAAGATGTATGATGCCCTAACAAACCTCTTCTCAGTCAGAAACATTGGACAAGTAATGAGTCTGAAGAATGAGCTCTGTGACATGAAGATGAATGATGATGACAACATAACATCATACTTTGTGATAATCTCTTAGTTAAGAGATAAACTACAAGCTATTGAAGAGATCATTTTAGAGAAGGAATTGGTAAAGATAGTACTCAATGGTCTTCCCAAGACATGGGATGCATTTTCCGCAAGCATGAACACAAGGAAGGAGTATCCTACATTTGAAGAACTTTGGACTTGTTGTGCTCAAGAAGAATCAAGGATCAGTGAAAAAGAGAAACCCCAAAATAAGTATGATGATCAAGCCTTCACAACAAGATTCAAGAATTTCAGGAACAAAAGGAAGTTTGGTTCAAGGAAGAAGCCAAATCAAGAGAAAGATATGTCAAAAATACAATGCTTCAACTGTTGAAAGTATGGTCACTACAAGAATCATTGTCCCGAGCTAAAGAAAAGGAAGGAGACACACGAAGCATCAGTTTCCGAAGAAAATGAACCTACAAAGAAGACCAAGCAGGATAAAACAAACTTCTTCTTCTAAAGACAATGTAACAATACTCTTCATAGTTCTTGTACATACCATGTTTTCTGTACATATCTTGCATATCTATTTCGTAGAAGATAATATGTTCAAAGAGAAACTATACCTATGGAAAAAACAACAAGATAAGGATTGCTATCATTATGACTACAAGTAAGACAATACACATGAAAGGATGAAGTACATCAAACAATTCATGTGGAAGTTATTACATAAGTAACAACTGAAATATAAGCCGAATTCAGAATCAATCTTGAAAAAACCTAGAAGAAGTAAATACAGAAAGACGTTAGCAATCAAGAGGAAACTAGAGAAAGACTTATGACACCTTGCAGAAGGCAATAAGGATGCAGTCGGAAGTGTGGATTATGTTATATGGAGGGAGCCGATTATATACTTCCAAAAGAAAAACATGCACTCATACATGAAGCACGGATTATGAGGGAGCTAATACTATGATCCATTGAAGATGATGAAGTATATATCCATGGTAGTAGCCATGAAAAGAAGTACGTGTTCAGTTTGAATTTAGAAGAAGCCTTCTTTGAAAATAATCCTTAAAGTATCCCTGGTTGTCCATACACATCGATGATCCTATGATGAAAGGAAGAAGTTGGAATCTTCAGAGCATGGAATCTATAGAAAACTCCATGGACCCAAGAGCTAAAGAGAGACATGAGGAAGAACATGAAGATTCCAAGAAAGATAGAAAATCCAAAACAACCAGTCATTGTATTGAGGATCACAACATTACCAACTTGATATGAACTCACTAAAAGAAATCAAGCAGAGGAACTGAAAGTTGTGATGAAGAACAATGTATGAAAGACTTGTGAATGTAAGCATTGCAACATCCAGAACTAGAGGTTCTCCCAGATGGAGGGAGAATACTATGATGATTGCTTGTTCCAGTAAACCAAACATACCTCTACATGAGCCATTATATCATCTGCAATATCCATGGGTTGGAATTGACATCAGATGAATGAAAAATATATTCTCTAGAATAATTGAACAAAGAGCATATGTAGAGAAACCTCAAAGCTTTGAGGTATACCAGAAAGAGACCCTTGTATGCAGATGAAAGAAGATTTTGTATGGACTCAAACAACTTGGTGCAAAGCTTCTCATGCACAACAGAAGCGTGGTGAAAATCTTCTATGATAAAAGTCAGAATGGTTACTCAGAAGTCCAGGATGATGGATTGCTAATTCATGAAAAAATATCATGATGAAAGAAGAAGTGCCACATGGATATGTTCCAGTTTGAGCCTTACCATGATGTTATGAGCTAGCAGGAAAAAAAAGGAGCTGAATTTAACTATGATATACTGTAGTGATCAGAGCTATATGAAGCCTTCAGAGAAAACCAGTGCTCCAAAAGTACTGAAGTACATTGAGATCAAGCATTACATTCTCCGCGATGAAGTCCAAAAAAGAGAAAGTAGTTCTCCAATATATATCTCCACAGATGATCAGATAAGCAGAAATTTTGGTAAAGCCTCTGACTGAGATGAAAGAGTTTGCGTACTCAAGATAGAGCTCATGGAGATGACTTCCCTATTGGAAAAGGAATAAATGACTCCCAAGTTGGGAGGGAGCACTAATGTGTTATCGACTTATGGACAGTCATTTTTCAGTTTGAAAAATGGTCAAGGATGAGCAATTCCTTTCCAGTTCGGAAAGTGGTTTGATATTTCTGATGGATAGGCATTTTCCAGTTCGAAAAATGGTCCAGATTGAATGGTCATTTTTGTAATGAAAATGGTTCGATGGATTGTTGATGTACCATAAACAACGATTTCCCATTGTGGTTAACATGGGGAATGGTCTAGGATAGTCTCTCTTCTTGACGGTCACTCTTAGTAATGGTCAAGAAGACTGGTCTGCCTCGCCAGATAGTCATTCTTTCAAAGCTCACAGTTGTGAGCAGTTTCAAAGAATGGTCCATTTTGGAGGTTGGTGCAGGACAATCATTTCCTTAGGAAATGGTCTAGACAGTCATTCCCTAGGGTAGATTTAGTCTCTCCAGGTTCCACTTTGTTTAATGCCAGAGGAATGGCCCAGATAGGTGAATGGTCCAGGTTCAACAATCAGGGACAGGCATTCCCTAGGGAAAACTCATTCTCTCCAGGTTGCACTTTGTTTAGTGTCGGAGGAATGGCCCAGGATAGGGAATGGTCTAGGCTCAGAAATCAATACATATATTCTTCCTTGCTTGAGAAGAATAGTCCAGATATCCCATCATTGATTTTCTACTCAGAGGGTAGACGCTCTTCCAGAGCTCACAGATGTGAGTGGAAGAATGGCCTAGATGATTCAGTTTATATCATAACAATGTTTTCTATGTAGGTTTATATCAGATGATTGTTATGGAGGTTGTATGTCTCTAAATAGTAGATGTATGCTACTATGGTGGATGTGTTCCACCGATTGTGACTATACGTCACTGATCAAGTATCTTTGTGCTACTTGGTGTGGTAGTGTACCATTGTATTGTAGTTGTGTACTACTATGGATAGACACATTTGTGCTCTATTGAATGATATTGTTCCGATTTCCTTGAAGACTATCAGTAGTGTTGGAAATGATTATCAACTAGATGGATGATCAATGGACAAAGATTTCCTAGACGGAAAATGGTTCAGGACATTTATTCTTCTAGGGCATATGTTCGGATTAGAAGAATGGTTCTTGTGTCACTCTGTGGAGTGAGTGACATATCCAACATCATGTCCTATTACTCAGATGGAGTATGTTTTCAAGAAATGATGCAGCTGATGACACTAATAGTGATGATGGTGCTCATGATCTAGTCATGAGATAGTATATAAGACTATGTTGATGCTACCGGCTGAATGGTGTGTTTGTGCTCAAGACCATTACCTTCAATACCTCCCTAGCTAGTAACCCACTAGAATTTCAAGCAACCTCACCTGCACTCTCATTCCTTTGAGCACCCAAAATTTGTACAAGCCGCATCTCTTTAAGGCCATTTGGGCCCCCAGATCTTGATCTACAACATCATCGACCTCCTCATGCTTGTCAGTGTTTCATGAAAACCTGCACAGGAGATCTAGCTAAAGCAAGTACACACAAAGCTTATGAAGAAAGGAAGAGAGATTCAATATGGAAGAATGAGAAAATATATTCACACTACTCCAATGAGTTGATGATTGATACATAGATCATGATCAATATGATACAATGAATGAGTGGATACACTCATATATAGGGAAAAACATTCCATAATTAAGAAAAGCAATCAAGCATTTATCTTTCCTTAGGAATGCATGCATGCATAATAGTGATGGTAAAAATAGAAAGTATAAGATAGAACTAGTCAGTTAACTCCCACTGAACTAGTGTGTCGAAAATGGAAATTTCTCCAACACCGCCCCTGAACATCATTATGGAGTAAAAATGAGTCCCGACTACTAGGCCATTTTAGGTACTCATGTATAATGCAACTAATGAACACTGAATAAAAATGAGGAAAGAGGGAAAACCACGTGGGAACAAAACCCCCCCTCAAAAGATAATGTATCAAAAGAAGAAAATAACAGCTGCTAGACAACTATGTTCTTCATTGCAAGATGATCCCGCAAAGTCTGAAACTTCTACTCACTGAAAGTCTTCGTGAAGATGTAGAAATATTTATGGATATGATGAAGTCCTTTGGCAACCTGTCGAGCCTTGTACCTCTTGATCCTATGGACCCATCTGCACCTGAAAATATTCCTTTCTGGTGGAAGAGAAACCAGATGCCAAGTCTGGTTCTGTAGGAGTGAGTCATACTCCTTCTACATGGTTGCTTGCCATAATGGATTTCCCACAATCCTACTGTAGTTCTGTGGATCAATAGATTGAACCATATAGCAATGCATGGGCATCATAGGTTCTGAAGCTGAAATTACATGAGAAGGCTCCTCATGTTGAGATCGAGTCATCCTCGAATCCAATGGATTCCCTACAAGGTTTCTTGTTGCCTGAAGTGTGGTCCATGCCTTTTTGGGAATCTACTGAAGCTTTGGCGTTGGCTTCTTATCTGGTTGTACTACCTTCTTATTTCCATGTACAAAATCTGAGTGTATGGAATCATCTCTGATGTCTGAAACTGATGGAAGAACAAGAGTATATGCATGTCACACTGGAGGTGTATGAAAAGTACTCTCCTTATGTGTAAGTATAATAGAGGAGTCATCGTCAGAAAACTTAGTGAATTTATAGAACCTTGACTTGTGATCCACCTCACCAATTGCAATGATGGAATTGTCATGCCTGTTAATTACTGAACTGAATCTAATGTAAATTCAACCTTTTTACCTTTCTGAGTGATCTGATAAACTGAGAGCAGATTCATAGAAAGATTTGGAACATGTAGAACATTCTCAAAACTTCCATTGTGGATTTCCACTCTCCCTTCTCCTACTACTGCTAATGGAGTATCATCCCCCATGAGAATAGGGGGTCTTGAGAATGGACTCAAAGAAGATAACTTCCTCTTTCGCTGCCATATGATGGGATGCACTAGAATCTATAATCCATGAATCAGATGAAGAATTAATTGCAACCAGAGCATGATGATTACCTTTCTCTGGAGCATGATCTTGTTCCTTTTTCTTCTTGACTCCCTCTGGAATTAAGTTTCCAAGGTTGTTCCTCTAAAGTTCTTGTGCCATAAGATCGATTTGTTTCTTCATGCATGTGGATTCTTCATGATTCGGTTTATTGCAGTAAGTGCATTTCTTTCCTTTCTTCTTGTTCTTGGACTCCGAAGAGTCTTTGGAACCTGAATAATCATTAAAGGGTTTGGAATATCCCTCCTTCCCGTTCTGTTTGGATGACCCTTTTCCATCATGCATGGTGAGTGAATGTGCTTTGGGATCTTTCACGAGGCCCATCTGTCTGAGTTTTTTTTTCTCTTGTGTAAGAGACTCAATGAACTGAACCAACATAGGCATTTTTCAATTTGTTCCAAAAATACATCTGCCAGAATGGAAATTGGAGACATAGACAATGTATTTTGGTCCTAGCTTGGCCTAGATTATTAGAATAAGTTGTTTCTCTTGTGTAGACTTATCAATACCACATTCATCCAAGCTCAATAGCAAATATTTAAATTTAGTAAAAAAATCTTGTATATTATCAAAACTTTTAGGCTCTAAGGTATTCAACTCTACCTCAAGCATATGACCTCGCATCTCATCCTTCTTTCCAAAGAGTCCTTCCAAGGTGCTCTAGATCTCGTTTGGAGTCTTGCATGCAGCAACATGAAACCATAAATCAATGGATATTAACTCAAGAAGTAGTCCTGTGGCCTCATCCTTACGGTTCACCCATCTCATCTTTTCAATCGCTGATGTAGGTTCTGTTTCTGATGCCATCGTCAAATTATATAGTCATTTTCTTCTGAGTTGGAATTCTGCCTTGGGATTCCAATCAAAATAATTGTATGGTGTGAGGATTACCACCAAGTTTGAATATATAAAAGTTTTCCTATCCATCTCTCCAATTGTTTCTAAGAACCCCTAAAAATTTACTCTCAATCTGCAAGTGAAAAATTAAGAAATCACGACAAAAAGGGCACTTTAAGTGAAAATTCGTATCATTTCCAGGAGATGATCTTGCGGCTTACTTTCTAAGAAAACGGTGAGGAATCTCGCCAAACGGTTTAAAATCCACTTCCAAAATGGGTCGATTTACTTTCCACGAGGGTCGTTTCCTCAAAAACTTAATGTTTTGGGAGAAATCACTGCTGACAGGTACGACCACGGATTCGTATCAGTTTTAGGAGGCTATCTTGTGGCTTACTTTTTGAGCAAACAGTGAATAATATCACCAAGTGATTAAAAACCCACTTCCAAAACGGGTTGATTTACTTTCTATGCGGGCCGTTTCCTCAAAAACATAATATTTTGGGAGGAATAACTGCTGAAACATACGACCATGGATTTAGGTCGCCGAAACTCCAATTTTCCTTATTCTTTGGTTTGTCTGGCTTGCTGCAAGCAACATAGCTTCTATACCATGTCAGTGTTTCATGGAAACTTGCACAGGAGATATAGCTAAAGAAAGTACAAACAAAACTTATCAAGAAAGGAAGAGAGATTCAATATGGAAGAATGAGAAAATATATTCACACTACTCCATTGAGCCGATGATTGATACATAGATCATGATCAATATGATACAATGAATGAGTGAAATACAATCATATATAGGGAAAAACATTCCATAATTAAKAAAATCAATCAAGTAGTTAGCTTTCCTTAGGAATGCATGCATGCATAATAGTGATGGTAAAAATAAAAAGTCTAAAATAGAACTAGTCAGTTAACTCCCACTGAACTAGTGTGTCAAAAATAGAAATTTCTCCAACAATGCTCTCTCTCTCTCCGTTCAAGAACCATCCTATCAAAGACAAATAAAAATTTGAGTTAGATCCCTTGAATTTCTTTGTTTGTGTGCCTGTACATGGCCTCCTTTACATACAGTCACGGGTAGGGGTTGGTATACGCCCCTTGTAGTTTACACATGAGAGTATACCTCATCGTATATGCGACCTAACTGAAGGCAGCATGCGTATACCAAAATCTACACTTTTCACCCTCAATAACTAAAAAATTGGAACCTAATTCAAAAATGTAATCCACTAAATTTGAAGAGGAAGAGAGCAAGAATTACTTGATCTAGACGGTTTGTGATTTCATTGTTCAATGCTCCCGCAATCGCCGTTTGAATCTCATAGGTATTTTGGTCCAATTTGCACTGCTTGGGTAAAAAATCAAAATGGTATAGTAATTTTTTATTTTGTTACTATTTATAAATTATTTTTACCCACTTTCTATAGTTTTAAGCCATTTTTTCACCTAATGGACTAATACAAAGGTGGATCGAGTTGGTTTTTGCAGTTTTTACCTCAGATTCTTGTAGATTTCAGTGTTATGTCGGTCGTTCATCACCATGGGTAGGTATTTTCATTACCCATCATATAGGATAGGTATACACTCCGTCATGCATTTTTTTCATTATCTTGTAACTGTCACTTTTTGCCTTAGGTATGATCTCATTTGTTGCGACACAAAACCTTCCATATGTTATAAGTAGTGTCATTAATAAGTGGTAGAGACTTACCAAACATGCGTGCCCTAGTTAGATCCCCTATTTCACTTGGTGCCCATGCATAGATTTTTTCCTTTGGGCCGGGAGTCCCTCATTGCTAATACATGACTTGATGTTGAGCCTCACTTCTCACTCATAACCATGTTTCTTTATTACCCGAGGAATCCCAAATGATTTTTAATTTGAGCTCTTTTCCAACTCATCTTTAAAAAGCAAAAATATTGCTGAGTGATTTGTCCCTTTCACACTCGTTAAATTGGATTTGAAAGGTCACGAGTCTTAGTTAATCTCTTTTCCGACTCATTACCAAAAATAGAAAAGATCGCCGAGTGAACTTGTCTTTTTCACACTCGTAAATTAGATTTGAAAAGATGTCTATTTGGCACAAGTTTATCCATTTTTCACACCAAATAGACTAAAAGACATAAAAAATGAAATTTTTTGGTGTTAAGTTGTGATTGCATTACATGCCCTTGCTTGTAGTATTGAGCCTATAGCCGGTTCTCACTTTGCATTATAAACCGTTTGCTTCAACAATTATGCATCCTCAATCAAGGAGAGCCTTTTTTATATCCGTCGCAATTTGACACCCTATACCTAGGAGGGAACATCCTCTGAGTGTCCATCTCCCGCATGCATTTCCCTGCATTGAGCATAGGTATGTTCCACTGATGGAACTAGTTTTTCTTACTTGCAACACTCGTTCCCTCCTTTGTATCATAGCATTCATTTGTCTATGAAAAAAAAAAAAAAGGGGTGGGAAGGGAGTATTATCTTATGTTGGCAGCAATCGTGTCACATTTGAATAGAGCACAAAGTAATTGAGTCCATTCATCATAATTTTGCGATTAGCATGGCCTTAGGAAGATGAGCTCGTTATAGAGTCTTCTCTACCGACTTGTTACTCTTCCAATCCCTATATATAATTTTATTGATTCCTCCTGCATCTCATGGTTTCATCATTGGGTTTATGCTGTTGGAGTCCTCAGTATGTCTCATGCTCTTGTTCAAAGGAAGTCCATTAACCTGTGTTGGCCACTCCTCAGAACTCTTGACTTTGCATGTCATCCATACCCTTAGTTTGTCTCAGAATCACATGATACTGTAGTCCTATTGTGCACCCTGGCCCTACTTTCATCATTGGTAGGTCACCTTGAACCCAACAGTCGACATTTCATCATTGGTTGTTGATTGAGTCGTTTCCCTTGTGTTCGATGACAATACATCTATTCACACATTGGGATTTGTGCAATGTCTTGGATGACATTAGACTTATTGGTGGTTTCCTCACCTTTGTCAATAGTTTTCATCATTGGCTTCTATTTAGAGGGTCTTTTTCATGTATCGCTTGCATTTGGCACACATGAAAGATGCATCGGGTCGTTGGTTCTTGAACTTGTTCTTCGTTCGATTTCCACCAAATCATGAAGCTCCTTCTTTACTCTTCGTGCTGACTAATGAGAGATGCCTTAATGCTCTCCTTTCATTGGGTCTCCTTCCATCGACATTATCCCATTTAATTTGGAAACGAGACCTAGAGTCTTATGAGTACCTTGAGGCTTGCAGTCATTAGTGGCAGGCTCTCTCACCATCGACAGTTGTGAATACATCAATGTCTCCTGATCGATGTATTCTTCAGGTGTTCGAAACCGACTCTTCTATTCACACTTGTAAGAATATACTCGGTGCCTTGATACCTACTTTCATTATTGGTACACTATCTCACATTTGTTAATGATATACATCAATGACCAGTAATCAAACAATGTCTCATTGTGTTCAACCTCAACTGGTTTATTCACATGATGTAGAATTGCACCTTTGGAAGATTGTGTGAAAGACTTGAAGACATCACTATGTGGACACATATTTCCTGAGCTGTTGCTTTCTTTTCATTGGACCAGTACCTATATGACTTCAGTAATCATGGGAGATCAGATTGTACTCCATGGTATACAGATATCTTCAGATTGGTTTTGAGACTGGTTCTACTGGGCCTGGTTCGTGACTATGATTGATATTGGCATGTAATCACATTTGTATTTACCTATTCATGGCCACACATAATTTATTGGTATATTTTCACATGGATTTGCAGTGTAATTTTTTGCAGCCATATATGCAAATTCAATATGTAATGAGCAATTGATTTCGTCCAGCTGGTCCCCTACCACTCCACTTCTGGGTTATTTATAATGTATTTCGACCGTCGCAGATACTCCTATGACCTCACACATTAGGGGGCATATGTTAGAGAAAGATTTGCCTCACCCTATGCAATCTTGCACAGAGGGCCTTATTCCATTCCCCCATACAAACTTATTTTCCCTGATGATAAAATCCAGAGACAAAAAAAAATGTTTTTCCACTTATACGCATCTTGGAAGTTATAGAACAAGCCTATACATAGGATGCTCCACTACAGATCACGTACATCGGTTTTTGTGCCAAAAAATAAAAATTAAATGTCAGGTTTCCATGTCATGAAAGGAGATCTATGATCCTTGGCCTTCCACATATTGGAAACATTTTGACTCGACCTTTCATTTCCATTTTGAAGGCTATAAATGGGCCAATTCTGAGCTATGGAAAATAAGAGAATTCAACTTTGAGAGAAAAGTTACTCTGGAGGAATTATTTACTTCATATTGAGTCTGCATCCCTTTTTCCTTTAAGCCTGAACACAATTTTCATCCCCCAAGCTCTTCCCTGATTGATGGAGAACCTCATTTTCTCCCTTATATGAGCTTGCCTTTGGTGTAGGATTGAAGTGGTGGAGGCCTAGTTTGAAGGAACTTGGTTTCTCAATTCCAAACCATGCTGAAATGGAAGTTTGTAATATTTTCACTTATGTTGATCATTTATTAATAGAAATACTCCTTTCCCATCCAATTAATATCTTGTGAATATATGAGTTATTATCCATGGAAATATTTGTTATGTATATTGATGGATTATGTTATCTAATGTGATAACCTTTATATTACCACCATATGCTTGTTTTTCTTGTGTGTTGAGAACTTGTTGCAGGTATATAGTTTTGGGTCAAAGTTCTCAACAGTTGGACGTCATCGAACATCTGGACGAGGTAGGCCTCTTTCTTATCTTGCTTTCATATTGGTTTATATAGCATATGTTTGGAATGGAGTTGATTTCTGCAGTCATTTCCATCTGTTGTGGTTCACCCTATCCATAGAGAGATTTTCCTCGTAACAAGGCCTTTCATGTTCTAGGACACACCTTCTCAAAATGTTGTCTGTGCCCATTTTATATAAGTTTCATACAACCAATTGATAGTCTACAGCTTTGACTACTATATTTTTCTTTTGTGCAGTGCTAAATTCTTGTGGCGCAATCCCTATACTTACATATTCAATAACATCAACAAAATATTCATCATCTATTTGTACTGAAAACAACTGCGCATCAGGGAAGTTGTCTTCCAAATTTGTAGGTTCTTCTCTATTAGTTACCCTTGACAGGTGATCGGGTCTTGCATTTAGCTTCCCTAATTTGACAATTACTTCAAAATAAAATTCTTGAAATAAAAACAACCATATACAGATCCTCCACCCCAACACTGGCTTATTGACTAAATATTTTAGGGAAAAATAATCTCTAAACATATTAAAGTGTTATCCTAGCAAATAGTGCCTGAATTTATGAAGTGCATATACCATGGCTAGGCCTTCTCTTTTTGTAATGTTTTAATTTTGCTCTCATTCTGACAATTTTATTCTTGCAAGGGATATAGGATGGTGTAATTCCCCCGCTCCTGGCTGTGCCAGAATTGCTCCAAGTGATATGGTTGATGTATCTACATGCACATGAAATGTCTTTTCCCAGTCTGAAAATACTAGGATAGGTGTTGTGACCACATTTTCTTTTAATGTGTCCAACCCTTGTTGACATTGCTCATTGCATTGGAATCTGATATCTTTCTTTAACAAATTTTCCATAGGCGCAGTAATCTGTGCATAACCCTTCATGAATTTCCTGTAATAGCTTGTATGCCCTAGTGTTTCTCTCAATTGGCGCACTAATTTTAGTGGTGGTAAATTGACAATGATTACAATCTTAGCAGGATCCACCAATAACCCTTGTTTACAGACTATATTTCCCAATAGTATCCCAAAAGGTATTCCAAAAATGCACTTCTTTACATTCAATGATATGTGAAACTACCTGCATCTTTTCAACATTAGCCTTAACACTTCTACATGGTCCTTTAATAGACTATATACAGTCCAGTCGTCCAGATATACTTCTAAAAACTGATGTATGGATTCTTTAAAGGAAACCATGACTACTCTTGAAAATATGGCTAGTGCATTCTTTAGCCCAAATGGCATGACTGTGTACTGGTAGGATCCCCATTCTGTAGCAAAAGTAGTCTTATACCTATCTTATGGAGCTATCTTGATCTGATGGTAACTTGAGAATCCATTTGTAAATTAGTATGCTTCCTGGCCTCCCACATTCTCTAATACCTCATCTGTGAAAGGGGTGGGAAAATGGTCATGTAAGAAAGCATCATTCAATTTTCTCAAATATACATAGTTCCTTATCCCCCCTTGTTTATTTTCTTGCACTACCATTGTAATGTCCTCGACCATCTATGTCGGGACACGCTACACCAGATAAATCTTATTGTTCTCTCACTGCAGAACATACTGTAACATACCCAGCATCCAACTAAGCTATCCCACATAAATTTTTCGAACTGCAAGAAATTAAAATATATACACACAGAACTCTTGTGGAAACATATATATAAAACATAAATATCCAAATACATCTGTAAATGCATGGATTCAAACTGAAATAATAGTAACATATACATGCAGCATATACAGGAAATACCCATAAAAATAAACACAGTTATAACCACACATATGATAACCCATAAAAATAAGCACATAAATAACAATGCATCATGTAACTTTATCACACAATTGACACTTATATTGGTAAGAATGTCACCAAATTCATGTAGACCTTCCACGAAACTCCCAACATTAGACTACACTGTTCATCATTCTCAACAATGAGTCATCCCCAAGCTGGAACTAAACTCCACCCAGGTAAAGGGATTCCTAACTAGGCTAAAGGCTCATAGACAACAGGAAAGACTCCATCTTAGGTGCCAACTCAAACTAACAACCTATAATCCCTCATTCCCCACATGCTTGTCCCACCCAGGAAGTATGGCCCTTCTCTGCTCAACAGTGCTTCGGCTACCCCACTTCCTTTCTGGGCTTCAACAATAGGCCAAACAGGAAGTCTCAGAGCAATGTAGTTGTAGTTCAACACCTTCAGGAAATCAATTCCCCGCAATTCTCTCACCCAGAGAGAAATTACTCACAGTCCTTAAAAACTGCCTCTTCAATATCCCATGGGCCTGATAACCCGCTTCTTCAGTCCATCTCCCAAGATAACCAACTACACGAACAGAGAATGGCTATGGATACAAGTTCAAATACAATCATGAAGATATGAAATATAGCTCAATGGGTGTGTGCATGATCATGGATGATTGACTGGATGACTGAATGATGGCAAGAATGATGGAAAAGATGGGAAAATGAACTAAGTCCCCACAATATGTATGCATGTCCCTAACTCAAGACTTGTCATGTTGGGAGATACTTTGGCCCACTTGTCCCCAACTTTAGAACTTAGGATAAAATAATTATCCATACTTTATGATTTAAAGAAATATTAATATAATATTCCTTTTTGGCTTAAGATCCCTAGCTTAGCCCTTTTCCTTAAATTTTAGGCCCCTCCCTTTCCCTAACCAGTGGAGTTTAGTCCCTCATCTCTTTTGTCATGGTCGATCTGTGTGCAATGATGTATTTTATATTAATCATGAGACATATACAAAAATAGGTGCACTGGCCTTTAACATCTAGGCATTATATCCTAATTCCAAAACATAAGCATCCTAGCTTATAATAACTGGCTCACTAGCCTATAAAACACATCATATACACAAAGGCTCGCTGGCCTCAATATCGTGTGTACTTAAGATGATGCACGTGGTATCCTGGAATTTGCACGCTTCATCCTTTTACTGTGTAGTACATGCGTGCACTATGCTATGAAAGGTGCATACAAAATTATATCAAACATCTCACCAGCTTACGTACATTTGTATTTACATTTACAATTGGGTTCAGCTTAGGGATATTACAACCATAGGAATTATGCATTTAGATTCCTCTACTAGTTCTATCATACCAGCTTCCAACATTATGTCAATTTCATCCTTCACTCTCTGCTTATATATTGGATTCAGTCTGTAAGGTCTCTGCTTGACAGGTCTTCCCTCATGTTTGAGAGGTATTTTCATCTCTCCTAGCTCTCCTGCTATGTCGTTCATCTCTGGAAAGGTTGTTGGGAACATGTCACTATATTTTTGTAGTAACTCTATTATTATTTCTATTGTTTGTTCATCCCAATGGTCTCCAATACTTTCCATTTTAGGGTTATCAATGGTCCCAATGTTGATTTTCTTCACCTTGATAGATGTAGAAAATACTCATGGTTCCAAAGATGGACCTTCAACCTCTCTTTCTCCTTCAACTTCTGTAATAGGAATATTGCATGGGTCATCTTCATTTGGTACTTGTTCTTTCACATGATAGCATGCCAATAGTTCCTTGACTGTCAGTCTGTTATGTTTTTGATACTCTGTCATGATTTCAACCTTTCACTCATCAATAAATATTACACCTTTTATCTACTTTAGTGGTGAATCAATGTTGGGTTTCTCATGTTCAAATGATAAAGTTACTACAATTTTTTTTTCTAATGATGTCCATTTGGTAGTACCTCTGCGCATCTCCTGGTCTATATACTAGTTTTCTGGGATTCCTTCCAATGTGTGGATGAAATGGAGGCCATTATTTTGGTGGTGTCATCCTCCATTGTGTCGTTCACTTATCCAAGTGTTCTGTTGGTGTCCCTTTTCCATCATACCTCTACATTTTATTGTTGCATTGTTATGCACTGAATCTAATGCACAATAATCATTTACATTGGTACCAGTCCTGAATTGTTTCTTTATGCGCACCCCGCCAAATTGCAGGTGCATCCTTGAGTGAAATATCTAGAGATAAAATCCTCTGATTCTCTAATACTTCATCTTCATATTTGGTCAGAAATTCCTCTAGATCATATACGCCATCAAAACTGGGAGGTTCCCTTATCTCTGTACCAAACCATCTTACTGCACGATCTATTCTTGCACACCTTCTTGTGGAGACTTAATGTAATCTATGTTGCCAATTCTCCATACATGTATCTAAGTCAGAATCACATGATGTGATGCTTCTCCAGCTGAGTACCCCATCTGTAGTTGGGTTGAAATAATCTTCTTCTCATGTGGTGGTTTTGTACAACTGGTTTATTTCTTCCAAATCTAGACAGGTGGGTTATACAAACCTTTCTCCTTCTGATATATCTAATGGTGCAATGACTCTATATTCTCTTGATTCAAATGTCATTTTTATTGTCTTCAAATTTATTATGGCCTAGTTATCATATTCCTGATCCAATCCAAGCAATGTTGGATATGGTGTTGTGCCATATACAATCTCTATTACTTCAAAGTCTACCTTAGTGCACACTCCATCCAAATCTACTATCACACCTTTAAGCCTTCCAATTGGTAGAACTCTTTGTTCATTTTCTAAGTTCAACTGTATAGGTGAATAGTCTAGTGTGGTCTCTCCCATACACTTCCATGTATTCTTGGGTAACACATTTACTTCAGAGCCTAAGTCCAGTATAATATCCCCCATATTGAAATCTCCAATGTTGGCATTCAGTCTGAATTCTTTGATTGTCCTCCTTCTTGTATGGAGGTCATTGAATTTTTTCTACTCTAACTTCCCCTCTACCTCTGTGTTACATCTTTATAACATATTTTGAAAAAATTTAATAGATGATGGATCATTCAATATCTTAACACATGATTGTAGACAATTCTTTATGGTACTTACTTGCTATAAAGGTTGTGCTTCGCTAGTGTGGTCCATTGATAAAGGAATCTCATAAATTGGTACATTCTGAATATGCTGCGTAGTTGATGTAGATGCAACATATTGTTTGAGGAACTCATGGTTGGCCTCCTTGAATGTCTCATTTTCTTTTTGTGCATCAAATTGCTTCTACGTTTCAATATTTTTCTTCACCCATTGGTGTTGTGATGGATCTTGTCTTACTATGTCAGTTCCTATCTTAGCACCTCCTTGCATGACTATGTTGATATTTCTTCCATCATCCCTGGCTTCTACATAAATCCACTGGACATTCTGATTATTCTGATTTCTCTTATCTTGGATCTTCCCCAATAATGTCAGACAATCTTTTGTGTCATGGATTTTTGCGCAACAATACATACATGTTGTAGGTGGAAGTGGACATTCCCTTGCATAATGTCCTGGATGTTGGAAATTGTGGCACACTACTGGACCTCTGCCTCTTCCAAATCCTCCTCTACCTCATCCTCCACCTTTGTAGCTAGTTTGATCTCCTCATGGTGCATTGTATTGAGGTACCTGATTATACTACGTGGGGTTATACTGTGGCTGCGCGTTGTTATATTGTGGTTGGGAAATGTTATACTATTGTTGTGTAGTGTTGTATGGAGGTGGTACCTAGTTGAGCTGAGGTGCAACTTTCCCTATCATCATTTCCTCTTGCACCCTATAGGTATCTGAAGTTCTTTCCCTCATCATCTCCATCGTCCTACAATATTTATCACCATGGCCCACTCGCTTGCAAAAATTGCAATATAAACTATTGGGTATTGTTTGGTACTTATACATCATGGGAAAATGATATGGATCATTTCCATGCATCTTACAGATCTTACACCATGGTCCTCCTATTGGAAAAGGGTTTGGTACTCCTATTGGAAAAGGGTTTGGTACTCCTGTTGCCATGTACTACGCGAAAGTTAGGAATTCATTCTTATGGTGTCCTTTTGTCCTACATGTGGTACACCAAACAACTTCTATTTTCTCTTTTCCCTTATTTTGGTTAAGCTGAAATGTTATGTTCTTTAGATCCTCCAAATCATCTATTGATGGATCTATCTTATGATACTGGTTCTCTTCCAATTGTAAGGTTTCCTGCAGAGCCTCTCGTTGAGTTTGAAACTTTTGTTGTCTCAATGGGTATTTCAAATGTGGTAACAATGAATTCACAGAAATATGTCTATGTTGCATGTCATTCATGACATACTTCAACTTACCATTCAACTGTTTGAACCTATGATCAATATACCAAACAGACTCACCTGGTTTATGTTTGATTTCAATAATCTCATTCATGTACTTATATTCTGAGCTAGGCTTCTGAAATTCATTGATCAATAGCTTCTTCACATATGAAATAGTCTTTGTTACTCCTGGTGGACTGTTTGCATCTAGGCTCATGTACCAATCCAGTGCACAGTCTTCTAGAGTGATATCTAATTGCGTAAGTTTTCTATCCTCATATGTGATCTACTTTTCTTCCCAGATCTTCTCATAGATAAATAAATGCTTTTCAGTGTCCTTAGATGCCTCTCCTCAAAATTTTGGTAACCTAATCATGGGATCATGTCCTTCCATATTGAACTGTGTTGAACTACTACCTCCGCATGGTGTAGATATTTGACTGCTACTTCCTGAGTTGGCTCCTCCAATTTCTTCTCCCTTTTTGGATGTACTTCTTGTTGTATTTTTTCCACAAAAATTCAATTGTTTAATTGGTGGTGTTCTTTCTAGTGTATTATTCGCACATGGGGTTATGGGTTCCACACTGACATTGACATGGATGGGATTTCTACCTTCTATTATTTCCCTTGGACCACCTGTCATCCTTTCATATGTTGCGTGTAGGATTTCCTCATTCTGCTCCATAGACTGGAGATCATCTACCTCTTCCTTATCACTTTCCAAGCCCTCTCTATAAACTATGGTTCTCTTCTTATTATTCATTTTATATTGGTAGGGTAATCCATTGCACGTCTTTCCATTTGTTTTCATTATCTTCTTTATCTTGTCTTCCTCCATCATGATCGAGTCCATGGCCTGCTTATTCTTTCCCTTATCCATATGTTCCTCCATTTCTCCACCTCTTGTCAGTGCTTCCTCCCTTCCCTCATGCATGCAGGGAAGTTTAGTTGTTTGATTCCATAGTCATCACATCGTTCTTATATAGTAAAATATTGATTGAAGTATACATCAATTTGATATACCTACCTCTAGGTCCTTTTAGAAACTTCTTCTATGTTGCACTGTAAGACTTCGTAGTATCTACTACAAATTTTGTGATAAACCCTGCAACAATATTGTCTAACTAGAAATCTACTACGTGTGTGAATTTGTTGTTAACTTGTTGTAACTTCATGATATCCACATGATTCCACTCAAGCTATATTATTCGATTTGTAGTTTGATTGTCTTTTAAAATCAATAGCCACTACTGCAACAGATGCGGGAAATCACAGAAAAATACTTCATGCAGGTTGTTAAATATGTACCTGTCCAGATATTTGCATGGTGTTATCTTAGGGTTTTTGTTATCCTTCTGTGCAAATTCAGGCTTCTTTGTTTCAACCATCTTTTGATCTCTGCATTTGTTGGATCCCACGGTCTGGACATTCCCTTTTTATACCTTCATTCTCTACATGTTTCTTCTATGGGTCCCATTCATGCAATCCCATGTAGTTCCAACCAGAAATGAAACCATTTGTTGGTTATTACTCTCTCTATCTACTTATTGGGATGACCCAGGTTCATATCTGAACATGTTTCCAACAAAACCCCTTAAAACTATCGACTATCTCGGTAAAGAAAAAGGAAACACATTACATAGAATGTACTGCGCAGTCTCACTCGAGATAGTCCTATAGGTGACTGTAATGCTCAAGTTCTTGCAGTCTAGGAAATAATGGGGATCTAGGATTATACTTTATCTTCTTTAGGCCTTGGTCTCATTATTCTCTCTATTATTCCTAATATTCATTCATTTGTTAAGATTATGCATGAATTCTAATAAATTTAACAATATTATTCATTCATCCATTCATAATCTAACTACTGATAGAAGGTAAATATGAAATACACAACACACATAACACAGGATTTACCGTGGTTCACCCCCTCCTGGGCTACGTCCACAAATATATGGCATCTTACACTCTTTTATTTATATTTCTGCAGTATATGGTGCTCTGCGCACTACAATTCCGATCATACAATCATGAAAAAGGTTCAACAACCTCTGTGAGGTGGACTAGATCACACTAGGATCCTCAGCCTATGATTTAACCCTCAAGATATAGCTACCTTATTCTTCTACATCTCAACATATTACAAATAGGTATCACAACAACTTCTTACAATTTCAGAACCAACCTGGAACCAAAAGCACGAACCACCCTCACCTAGAACTCCTAGGTTCTAATTTATACTAATTTAAAAGCTTCTTAGCTTTTACAATATCTTAAAAAAACTCTAACCCTAACATGGTTAGGCTTTATTTCTTGCATGCCTTGCATGATTTCCTCCTTTGCATGTGTCTTTCCCTCACACGTGTTGCTTTTCCTACCAATTGTTCTTCTCCAAAATTCGGTTTTACCTTCCAAAAATAGGCATTTCCTTAAAATAGGACTGCGCCCAACACCATGAACGCTACTCATTTACTGACGTTCTCATGTTATAATTAGGTGTCGATAGAAAAATAATATTATCCAAAGACAACAATCGTCTTAGAATTTAGATCCTTTGCCTACAGAGTCATGCCATTTGGATTGAAGAATGCACCAACAGTCTTCTCGAGAACAATTTTTATGGAATTTCAAGAATATATATATATATATATATAACTATGATTGTCTACTTTGATAAATGGATGATATACAAATCATATACAATGGCTTAGACGCATACTAGAACGATGTAGGAAAATACAACTATTGTTAAATATTAAGAAATGCATATTCTCTACACCAATTGGAATCCTTCTAGGACATGTGGTATGTAAATATGGAATAAAGGTCGTCATGGAGAAAATTAAAATTATTGTCGACTTAAAGATGTCTGTGAACCAAAAACAAATAAAAATCTTTCTGGGACACACTGAATACTATATAATGTTTATACAACACTACTCAGACATCACATTTCCAATGAATGAGATTCTACAGAAATAAATCAAGTTTATATGGAGCCAATATTGTGAGGAATCCTTTGAATTCCTAAAGAGAAAGTCAGTCGAAGAACCAACAATAAAATTCCTTGATCAGTTAAGAAGGTTTCATGCATATGTCGATGCCTCTAACATTTTTGTCGGGTTGGTGCTAGCATAGACATATGACGACACAATCGATCATCCAAGTGCATACACAAGTTGGAAATTAAACAAAGCAGAAATAAAATATTCGACCACGGAAAGAGAAGCCCTATCAATGATATTATCTTTACATAAATTTCGTCACTACTTGCTTGCCAATTGTTGGCCCTTGACCAAGTTTTGAGGATTCTTGGTCATGTTTGACATACTTTTGGGACTTCAACAGGCTCTTGAAGGCAGAGCACAAGGAGAAGTAGAGATCACGGGATCTCGGCCCCTTTTTAGGGATTTTTGAGTTTTGGGCTTATGTAACTGGTATGGGGATGTCGGCCCATCAGTTTACCCATGCTTAGGCCCATTTTTGTAATATATAAATAGATGCTAGGCGATGTAAGATAGAGACAATAAGTGACTAGTCAGTTTCAAGTTGTGCTAAGTGCAGGTGATGGTTGTAAATGCTTTGTGCATGATGTGTGAAACTTGCAAGGCTGAGTGAAAGTGACTGTATGTAGGATTTGTGCTATAACCTAGATCGAGGAAGGAGGATCTAGTGAAGTGTGCGTAGATCTCTTGTCCTATGCGGTGTTGGTTTTGAGGCTCTGTGCATGTAAGAAGATTGAACGAACCTAATAAAGAAGATGAAGAGTTGGCGGACGTAGCCCCAGGGTGGGGGTTGTAGAAATTTCAATACAAATTATGTATTTCCTGGATTCTCCTGATCTAACAATTATATGCCACTGTTAAATACATAATCGCTTCTACTAATATTCTTTCAGAATTTAAAACATGATCACCAATTGCAATATCAAGAAGAAATATCAATCACACATAACACATATGTTTTTACCTGGAAAGCATAAAGCTAAAAACAACACTATCATATATTATGTTTATATCATGGACCATGAAACAATCTCATACAAAAATCTAATATCAGATCTCTTAGTACAATATACAATCGTCTCACACTGTCATGCAAAAATTGACAAATTCATGTGTCAATTTACTGCTCCCAGACAACCTGCCTCCTCTGCGCAATCCATGCTAATGAAAAAATTGAAAATGAATTCGAATTCCTCTTGCCTAGGTTGCACATTCCTCATGGGCACATCCACTGTGTGTGTGATTGCATGAGTGCACTCACTCAAATCACAACTGATATCCAAACTATCCCTTTCACTTGTTATCTCAACTGGGTCTCCAATGGATCTAACATGCATGTAGTTAATAGTGGTAAATCTTCATTTGCATGTGAGATCATTGATTGTGAATTAATTAATAATTAATTCACTGATCTCTCACTAGTGGAAGCTCAGTTACAACTAGTACAACTAAGGTTAACTCACTTAACTGAGTTAAACTACTTCACAACTCACATAACTACACATCCAACTTTGTTACAACTTTGAATCACTCAGTTACAACTAATTCGACCTGGATGTCCCACTAGTCAACCTTTGAACTCAAATTTCCTATAGCTAACTGATTCACCATTTTAGTTAACTATTTTCGAGTAATTATGAGATAATAGATTAATATTTGTTGTCCAATTTTTTTAAGGGAAAAATAAATTAGACACACATTTCTTGTTGACTTTTCAACACTCCCTCTCAACAAGAAAGGGATTATCCTTCTCCCCAATCCTGTCTCTATGGGATTTAAATTTTCTCCTAGTGAGTGCCTTTGTCAGAATGTCTTCAACCTGATCTTCCGTAGGAATGTACTGAAGCAACATGATCTTCTGCTGCACACAATCTATGAGATGATGATACTAGATATCTATATGCTTAGATCTATCATGAAACACAGGATTAATTGGGAGTTTAATGCAACTCTGATTATCACAATGAATCACTGTCGGATCTAAATGAGAACCAAACAAACCAACCAAGATATTTCTCATCCATATAGCCTCACATACAATTTGACTTGCTGCCATGTATTTTGCTTCCGCTGAACTGAGTGCCATGGATCTTTGCTTCCTGCTGCACCAAGAAACAACTATAGATCCGATACTAATGATCCCCCCCTGATGTGTTCTCTCTGTCCATTGGGATGCCCACCCAATCTGCATCCGTGAAGCCATGCAACTTCACCTCATCTGTCTGTCTGTACCATAATCCATACTCATATGTGCCCCTCATGTATCTCAGGACATGCTTACCCGCCTTCCAAAAGAGCTTGGTAGGCTTAAGCATCGCTTGACTCATCTGGTTAACCGCATAGCAAATTTATGGTCTCGTGTTCACTAAATACATTAACAAACCCACTAACTTTTGATAGACAATAGCATCCACTACCTCTCCAGAAGTAGCATCCTCTTTCTTCCAATTTCCTGTAAGAGGAGTATCCATGGGTTTGCAACCCTCCATGTAAAACTTACCCAACATCTCCCTTACATACTTGCCTTGAGACACAAAAGTTCACCATCTTGTTGCCATATTTCCAATCCAAGTAAATAATGAAGAAGGCCCAAATCCTTCATCTCAAACTCCTTTGCAAGGTCCTCCTTGCATGAGTGTATCAACTGCTCATCACCAGTCAGTATTAAATCATCAACATAAATAAAAATGATTAAAAGCTTACCCTCCACCACAATTTGGTATAGGTTTTCATTTGCTTCACTTTTGGTGAAGCCCAGTCTGGTGAAATAGCTGTCTATCCGAGTGTACCAAGCATAGGGTGCTTGCTTCAGCCCATACAATTCTCTCTTGAGTCTGCACACATGCGACTCCCTGTCAAAGGTCTCAAAACCTTCTGGCTTCTTAATGTACACTTATTCTTCAATGATCCCATTGAGAAACATAGTTTTTACATCCATCTGATGAATGCGCCAACCCATCTACACTGAGAGTGAGAAGATGGATCTTATGGAAGAGTACCTTGTGACAAGTGCAAAGGTCTCATCATAATATATCCCCTCGATCTGTTAGAAGCCCCGGGCCAAAAATATGGCCTTGTATTTCTCAACACTCCCATTAGCAACTTGCTTTACCTTGTAGATCCATCTTGAACCTACCATTGATTTATCAACCGACCTTGGAACAATTTCCCAAACATTGTTTTTGACAATGGAGTCATACTCCTCCACCATTGCATCTACCCATGTCGGCTCCTACACTGCTTCCTGAAAGGGATATGGTTCAGTCACAATAAATTTTCTCATGAGAGCCATGTATCCAATAAATTGATCAGGAGACTGTCTCTGTCTACGCTTTGAAGTAGGGGCTCCTACCTTCCGCGCAACATCTTGTCTCAATCTATCATCTTCCATGGTGTGTTTTCTGCCATTTCTAATGGATAGCTCTGCATGAGTGGTTTCCTCCACTCCATGAACCTCCTCATGTGGCTGATCCACATCTTGAGACTCATATTTGGGAACCAACAGTTCCTCCTCTACATGCAAGTCTAGCTTCCTCTCAAGCGACAACCACATGGATTTCCCCTCTTCAAATTTTATATCCCATCACACAACAGTCATTCTGTTGTTTGGAAAATACACATGATAATTATGGGTTGTTTCTGTGTACCCCACAAAACTCCCAACTTCAGCAGTCAGTTTCCCCTTTCTTCCCGGCATCCTTGGTCACATGCACATAAACAGATGAGCCAAAAATCTTAAAGTGTGAAACATCAGTTTTCTTACCAGTGAAAGCTTCTTCAGGTGTACTCATTCCAAGTACTCTATGAGGACAATAGTTTTGCACATAAACCACAGTATTGCATGCTTCCTCCCACAAATTCATTGGTAGGACCTGATCATGCAACATCGCTCATGTTGCAACCACGATCATTCTGTTCTTCCTCTCTACAACCCCATTTTGTTGTGGGTTATGAGGTGCTATGAGTTCTCTTCGAATTACTTCTTTGTTGCATAAGTCTTTGAATTCGTTAGAGATGTATTCTCCACCGTTATCGCTCCTTAGAGCCTTCACTTGCTTCCCTAACTCTTTCTCCACCAATGCTTTAAACTCACAAAACTTTGAGAATGTTTGATCCTTCTTCTGCATGAAGAATATCCATCATTTATGAGAAAAGTCATCAACAAAAATAACATAATACTTATGTTTTGTTGTTGAAGAAAATGAGAATGGTCCACACACATTTGTGTGAACTCTCTCCAAGATCATCGAAGCACAGTTCTCCTTTTCATGAAAGGTGGACTTTACATACTTCCCCATGGTGCAACCCTTGCACTGATCTAACTGAGCAAGTGTTCCCATTGGAAGTCCAATAGATATTTGCTGCATGATTTTCAAGGCTCGATGATGAAGATGGCCCGATCGCATGTGCCATAATTCACCCTCACCCTGTCTCACCACTTTTTCTGCCTTGCCCATCATGGTAGCGTATCCATATACCTCAATCTTGTAGATATTCTTAACTCGAATCCCTATATTCTTGACTTGACCTGTTGGTTTATGTCGCAAGAAATATTTTCCATCACTGAAAACAATGTCATAGCCTCTGTCCTCCAACATTGTGACCGAGACCATGTTTTTCTTCAGACCTGGAACATGCGTAACATCTTTCAATTGAAATTGTTTACCTAAATCCCTCTGAAAGGTAATGGTACCAATGCCAGTCACACTGTTTCATCCATCGTCGCCCATCTCTATATGCATTTTGATATCTTTCTCCTCCAAGTCACTGAAAATATCCTTATCTCCCGTCATGTGGAAGGAAGCATCACTATCCAAATACTACACCGATCCCAATGCACTTGAATCCATGCATGCGATCAAAGAGAAGTCAAGTTCAAATTGTGAGGCAAGGGCCTCACCATCTACAGCTCCAACAACCTTCTTGTTCTTCTTCTTCTATGGGCAGTTAGTAGCAAGATGCCCATGTTCGTGACAGTGAAAGCACTTCACTTTGGACACATCCAACTTCTTGACTTTAGACTTGGATTTTGAATGGAATTTGTTCCCCTTCCCTTTCCTTGCCTTGGAATCCAAAGAAAAATCCTCTTCATCATCATGCTTTGATGAAGAGACATCTTTGGTGTTCTGCCTGAACTCCTCTTGTACTAGATCTGACCATAGTCGTTCCCAAACTGGCAATTTTTATCTTCCATTGATAGAGTCTTGATAGTTGTGCCAACTCTTGGGAAGTCCTAGGAGCACCAAGCTCACCAAATCATCATCAACAACTATTATTCCCACACTCCCCAGCTCATCCCAATATTGGACAAACTTTGTCAGATATTTTGGAATGGCATCTCCCTTATCCATCTTGATCTTCCTAAGTTTATCTTTGAGTGCCAATTTCCTATGGTCGTTGTTGTTTTGGAATAGATTTGTCAAAGACTTCCACATTGCATATGGTGTGTATTTCTCATGGAGGTTTGAGACAATGTTGTCTCGTACTCCCTCCAACGAGATCCTCCTCACCTTTGCCACTTTCTTTTGCCATGCATCAAGATTTGCAGCATCTGCAACATCTGTCTTAGGAACATCTTTGTCAATGAATTCCTTCAAGCCATTGTCTTCGAGAACTGCCTCCATCTTGTCCTTCCAATAAATATAGTTTGTGATACCCTTGAGTACATACTCTAACCTCAAGCCATTGAAATCCATTTCAAACTTGAATCAATTGTAGCACCAAGAAAGTCTTTCTGCAAATTACAATTCTATCTAGTGACAAACTCAGCTTCTACAATCTTCTGCGCTCTGATACCATGTAGAAATTTCAATACAAATTATGTATTTCTTGGATTCTCCTGATCTAACAATTATATGCCACTATTAAATATAGAATCTCTTCTACTAATATTCTTGCGGAATTTAAAACATGATTGCCAATTGCAATATCAAGAAGAAAGATCAATCACACATAACACATATGTTTTTATTGGGAAAGCATAAAGATAAAAACCTCACTATCATATATTATGTTTATATCATGGATCATGAAACAATATCATACAAAAATATAATCCAAGAGCTCTCTTTACAATATACAATCGTCTCACATTGTCATGCAAAAATTGACAAATTCATGTGCCAATTTATTGCTCCCAGACATCTTGCCTCCTCTGCACAATCCCTGCTAATGGAAAGTCTACAAATGAATTCGAATTCCTCTTGCCTAGGCCGCACATTCCTCATGGGCACATCCACTATGTGTGTGATTTCATGAGTGCACTCACTCAAATCACAACTGATAGCCAAACTATCGCTTTCACCTGTTATCTCAACTTGGTCTCCACTGGATTGGACATGCATGTAGATAACAGTGGTAAATCTTCAGTTACATGTGAGATCACTGATTGTGAATTAATTAATAATTAATTCACTAATCTCTCACTAGTGTAAGTTCAGTTACAACTAGTACAACTGAGCTTAACTCACTTGACTGAGTTAAACTACTTCACAACTCAAATAACTACACATCCAACTTTGTTACAACTTCGAATCACTCAGTTATAACTAATCGACTTGGATGTCCCACCAGTCAACCTTTGAACTCAAATTTCCTATAGCTAAGTGATTTTCCATTTCAGTTAACTATTTTCAAGTAATTATGAGATAATAGATTAATATTTACTGTCCAATTTATTTAAGGGAAAAATAAATTAGACACACATTTCTTGTTGACTTTTCAACAGGGGTGAACCACGTATATCCTGTGTTGTGATTGCTATGTTCTTTATAGTTGTTGTCTTATCTATGTGATTGAATGCTTAGTGTTCTAATATATGCTTAGAAGGATCCGGTATGGTAGCTTAGTGCTGAATAATGTGAATGAATGCTAGATCTGATCTATGTTAGTTTGCTTAGTGCTTGGATCTATTGGAATTGTGTGAATGTTGTGTTGATTATTTATTAGGGTTTAGTTGCGTTGTAGACTGATTGAATATTGATGTGTTATAATTGCTAAGTGTTATGTTAAGGTGTTATAATCATAGATCTATGTCCCAGCTAAGGTTGCAGACATCTGAGTCCTGCAACCACACCTACCTCTACCTCAGGTGAGACTTCATCTGCTTCGTAAGTGTTGTTGGAAGGGCCAATAGTTAGGGTTTCTCCTATGAAAGATACTTCCCAGAAGAAATCCAGAGCCACCATGACTAAGATGCAGACTATGCTCACTGTCGATTACTTTGACTTCATCATCGCAGCTGTGAACAACGCCTCGTAGGAAATCTTGTAGAAACATGAAGCCAAGAAGAAGGAGATGTACGATAGAGTCAAGGTTGAACTCAGAGGGGTACAGGAGGCCCTTCAGTCTATCCGCGTAGTATCCACTATGCCCCCTCCATCAAAAGAACCAGAGTTGGGAGATGATCCTACCCAACTCCGCATACTAGCTGATGTGACCGAAGCTCGCCTTCATTGAGCCCAAGCTGAGAAAGACTAGGCCACAATGGCCTTGAAGAAAGCCCAAGAAGAAATGTTAGAATAACATTGGGTTGCACAGAAAGAGAAGGATAACCTTCAAGACAAGTTTGAAGAAGAAAGGGCATAGTTCAAGAAAGAAAAATAACAATTTCTCACAGAACAACTTGGAGTTAAAGAAGCAGTCGATAGATAACTTCGCCCTGTGATGGGCTTAGAACCAAAGGAAAAAGACCAAGTAGATCATAAGGTAGCACAAATCATGGAATCTATCCAACATCTTCAACAAAGAATAGTAAACTTAGAGCTCTGCACAGTGCCCAACACTCTGCAGGATGTGAGGGATCAAAGAGAAGCAATTTCCCGAAGCGCAATTGAAAGAATCAAGGCCCTCGCCATGGAATGTAAAAAACTAAGTGATCGCAGTGCCTAGACTTATGAGAGACTCACTAAGAATCCAAAACTAAAGGCACTAGAGTCACAACTCCAAGAGGTTAAGCAATAAGAAGAAATAATACAGGCGCAGTTGAATCCCCTGTTAGCATTTGAGAGGATGAAGTGATCCCAAGAACAACGCACTACTCAACAACATGTACACACCATTCAGAGCAAATTCATGGAAGTGAATTAGAGGCTCCAACCTATACAGGATGAGGCTTGCCTACTATTCACAGATATTGAATACTGAAGAGCATAACTAGAGCAATTCATCACTACAGCTGAACAACGCTTAGAGGGACCTGTCAACGAAGCAATAATCCAAGAATTCTCTAAGCAGGAGGTCGTGGCACAACAACAGGTCAAAGCATCTTGATCCAAGCTCGAGGCTTTTGAAGCAGAGCTACCCAGACCAGAGTGACTCGGGACAAGTCACATCTGAGTGTTGGGGGCCTGTTGGCCCTTGACCAAGTTTTGAGGATTCTTGGTCATGTTTAACCTAATTTTGGGACTTCGACAGGGTGTCGAAGGTGGAGCGCAAGGCGAAGAAGAGATCACGGGATATCGGCCCCTTTTTAGGGATTTTTGGGTTTTGGGATTATGTAACGGGTATGGGGATTTCGGCCCATGGGTTTACCCATGCTTAGGCCCCTTTTTATAATATATAAATAGATTCTAGGCGATGTAAGAAAGAGATAATAAGTGACTAGTAAGTTGCAAGTTGTGCTAAGTGCAGGTGATGGTTGTAAATGCTTTGTGCATGCTGCGTGAAACTTGCAAGGCTGAGTGCAAGTGACTGTATGTAGGCTTTGTGTTGTAACCTAGACCAAGGAAGGAGGATCTAGCGAAGTGTGCACAGATCTCATGTCTTATGCAGAGTTTGTTTTGAGACTCTATGCATGTAACAAGATTGAACAAAGCTAATAAATAAGACGAAGAGTTGGTTAATGTAGCCCCAGGGTGGGGGTGAACTATGTATATCATGTGTTGTGATTGCTATGTGCTTTATAGTTGTTCTCTTATCTATGTGATTGAATTTTTAGTGTTCTAATATATTCTTAGAAGGATATGATACGGTAGCTTAGTGTTGAATAATGTGAATGAATGCTAGATCTGATGTATGCTTGTATGCTTAGTGCTTGGATCTATTGGAACTGTGTGAATACTGTGCTAATTATTTATTAGGGTTTAGCTACGTTGTAGACTAAGATTGAATATTGATGAGTTATAATTGCTAAGTGATCTGTTAAGGTGTTACAATCACAGATCTGTGTCCCAGCTAAGGTTGTAGACATCTGAGTCCTGCAACCACCCCTGCCTCTATCTCAGGTGAGACTTCATATCCTTCATAGGTGTTGGCAGAAGGGCCGATAGTTAGGGTTTTATTGGTGCATTTTTGTAGCGTTGAACCCTGGGTATGCCCCTGTGCCAACACAAATCTGTTCACATTTTTTACAGACCATCTAGCATTGAAATACTTAGTTAAGAAACCAATCCACCAAGGAAATATTATCCATTGGTTACTTTTATTTTAGGAGTTCGAATTAGACGTAATCATGCGACTTGGAAAAGGGAATGTTCGACCCAACCACCTATCATGAATTGAAACAAAATAAGACCTGATAGGCATTGATGACGACCTTCTAGATGCACATTTATTCAAATTAGAAGTTGTTTCGAGGGATTTATAAGATATAGAAAATTTATTAGAATAAGGAAAGACTCCAAAAGATATCTCAAAAAACAAAAATAAAGTACTAGCCTTAAAAGATGCATCTTTCACACCCATAAATGAGTATCTCTATAAAATGGGAACCAATGATGTTCTAAGGACATGCGTTCCCAAACATTAAAGGGAATATTTCAGTAATGAGGCTCATGCAGGATCATATAGGGGCCACTTCTACGATGACACGACATACATAAATATATTGCAAGAAGGCCTTTGGTGGACGAGTCTACATAAATATTGTTGAGATCAAGTTAGAAAGAGAAACTGTTGTGAAAGACTTGGGAGACCTCTATGGAAAAATGAAATTCCTCTTATTTCAGTACATCCTAATCGAGCATTCGAAATTTGGTCCATCAAATTTGTTGGGCCTTTTCGACAGAGGGAAAGAAGAACCAGTGCTAAGTATATTATCACTATTGTAGAATATGTGACTAAGTGGGTAGAAGCTGAGCTAGTTGAATCATGTACCAAATAAGTCTTTGCAAAATTCATCTACGAGAATATAATTACAATGTTAAAAAACCTTCTTACACTGATTAACGACGAGGGCACACACTTCATGAAAAATAAATTTAAATCATGCTAGCAAAATTTTTAATCGACCATAGACGAATGACTGCCTAGCACCCACAAGAAAATGGGGTGGTCAAATATTTTAACAAAACATTACACAAAGGACTTACAAGGATTTGTGGAATCAACAAAGATGACTGGGACGAAAATATTATTACAATACAGTGTGCATACTAATTAACATATAAACGATCGACATGTTAGAATCCATTCAATCTTGTGTATGGAAAAGAAGTTGTTATTCCCTTGCACTTCTATTCCAACTCCGAGAGGGTCGCAACTATAGAAAAATTTGACAATAGTAAAAGTGTGAAGGAACAAATGTATCTGTTAGCACTCAAAAACGCACAGGCATTTTTTAAGGAAAGATGCCTAATATTGTAAGGAAACTTTGAATAGCTTCCCTAGCTCCAAATCCAAATCTGATTGCACCATTGGAAATCTTATGATCTGTAGATGTCTATAGACTATTGGAATGTGCGAAACGGACATTCCACGGTTGAGAAAATCGATTTTTCCCAAAGACTATTTTTTCTAGAAATTCTGACTTTCGGTGGTTAATTCACCCAGAAATTCTTCTATGTTAACCACCGAAAGCCTGTTTTAACCAGAATACTTGAAATTTTGCCCAGATCATGAAATTTTGAATCATAATGAGATGAAACCCCTTGAAAAAGACAAGTGGTGAATTATCAAGTCAGATCCAATGGTTACTTTGATGGTTAAAGGCAAAGAAGAGGTGTTTTAATCAAGTTTGGTACATTTTTCAAAGGCAAAAATATAGGGATTTTGGCACACCTCAGCAAATTCGAATTTTACCTCTTGGAAGAGTCATCATTTAGCCTTGGGAGGCTGTTCTTCACTGCACCAACAATCAACAGAGATAAATATGGGATTTGCCTCATTTTGAGGAAGCATCCCACTTCTTTTGCAACTGAATTTTGACTTACTATTTTTAGTATATCTGATCCTTGTTCTTAGGATCTCAAAACTGCATTGTAAAGATATAAAGCTGAAGGTAGAATAGGAACTAAGGGTTGGACCTTGGAGACTAGTTAAGACTATGTAACTCAGAACTTCTCATTTCCATATGAAGTAAAAACAAGCTTCTTTTGCCATACCTGTTCAGATTCCACCTTTCCTGTCTATTCTATATTTGCACTTGGATATTATTCATGTTGTTATGCTTGTCTAATGCTAGATAACTATCATCTTATCGCTGCATTCATAAGTTTAACTCTGCAAATATTTTTATGACTTTTGTAATTGGCCATTCATGTATGTCTATATGTGATTCTGCTGGTATAAGAATTATTTCTCCATTCATCACTTATTTGCCAACTTCCTGAACATTTGTGGTTGAAAGCCTTGTCCATCTTGATGTGTTTATGCATGATTTGAGTGAAAATTGATCCAGTCATCCGACTTGTTCCAAATTCACACTTCATTTAGAAAATTACTTCAAAAAGAGTTAGTTACCAGGCATCTCCGACTTACAGCCTAGGAGAGTTTCCTAGAGTGATAACAAATTGGCGTCGTTGCCGGGGAGACGAGTTCAGAAGCTTAACTTCCTGGGAGAATGACAAAGCAGATCTAGTTCTTGATGATATACAAGGAGTAGACATTATCAGGTTGTACATCATCTATCTGGCGACTCCATGAAGGACAAATTCGGTGGCGACTCCACTGGTATGAAATGGAAAAGATCTTAGCTAAGAGGTATGGTTTCTGTGATTTTTCAGATATAGCAGGTTTTCCACATCCAGTGCCGACTATAATTGAATGGGATTATTATCTTCCGAGATTCAGAGGAAGCAGGGATGATCATCCCGGTGAGCACTTATTCAATTTTCATAAGTGCATGCTTGAACATGGATTTGTTCACGAAGATGTCTTGATCAAGCTGTTCAAATTTTCTTTAGAAGGAAATGCCTGTGAATGGTGTCAATCCCTTCCTGCTATTAGTATCCATTCCCTGAAGGATTTCCATGTGGCTTTCAATTCATATTACGAGAAGATTTATTCAGCTGATCTTATTCTTGATAATTGTTGTAAAGAATCTTCATTTCACACCCAATATTTAGTTAGTATTCATTCCGATTGTGAATATATTGGTGATGATCATATTGCAGACACATTTGTCAGCGATTCAAATGTCTCTTATAGTTATGACTATGGGATTAAGGATGCTTCAGATTTTGATAAAGAAATTACTGATATGAATTCAGTATCCCAAGAGCTTCAGAGGCAATTGATCTTGCCTTTACCACTGATATCCATCATTCTTGATTTGGAATCTGCAACAGATATCAAACAATCCATGATTAGTACAGAAATCAGTCTACAACCATGTTCAGATTTACAGATAGCTGAAAGTGCCAGCCTGCACGGGAAAGAGAATATACATAAATTTTTTGATTTTCAGCTCCAACAACAGGAAGAGGTTCTTCTTTACAGCCTTGTTGATCCTTTTGATGAATGTTGTGAATCTTTGAGTAGAACATATGTCAATCTGTCTTTGAAGGAAGGTTGGTTCTACTGCCCTGTCAAAATCCATTCCTGTATGTTATGGTTTCTAATATTTTTCAAGTCAAGATCAAGCATGATATCAGTAGATCGGTTTCTCACTTGGCTGCATTGGAAATCCAGTTTTACTTGATCAATCTGCCTTTACTAGTTAGAGTAGAAGTAGATAGAAAGAATAAGCTCTTTCTCTGAGCAGGTAAATTACTTTCAGTTTTCTTAATTAGGCAAATAAACTCCCTTTTCACGCTTAATGGCTGGATTTGGATCATCCCTCCATGTTGCAGTCACTCAGTTAAGCCTTAAA
>ML782977.1:60989-72094 GCA_009831015.1 Picea engelmannii
AGCAAAGGATTGGAGCGCAACTCGGAGCGTGCAGGGACAAACGTCGGTTAAAAGGTACTTCTGTTATTCTTCCTTCTCATGCATTAGGCTTAGATAGATTCGAAAGAAATTTAGTGTCCATGATAAGCACTTTTCTGTCTAGGTTTAAGGTCAAGCCTTAGAGGTCGATCTACTTGTCCGCAGGCAGATTTTCCTACAACAACTTGTTTCCAAATAACACTGGGATTGAGCTTCCTCATTAGATAGCTAAACTGTCTTCAGGTCTCAACTTTGCATATCATGAGAAAAGAGCACAAAGGCCATTTGAATGGATTCAACACTTGGCAGGCATTGACTTTTTGCCCCAAGCTCCTCCATTTCTTGCTGATAACATATCTGGAGTCGATGAAGCTGCAAAAGGCGCATCAACTTTGGCGGGGCTGAATATATATAGACAACTACATCTGTGCACTGTTTTTGTTGAGTACCATATCTACATTTGGCTGTGGCTTATTGGCATCTGGGGTCGGCATTGGCTACTGGATCTGTGGCTTTACAAATATCTGTTACCATTCATTTTTATCCTCCTTTTTCATATGTAACTTTTCTTGCAGGTCTTTTCCAGGAAGAATATTTACACTTGAAGGATGTCTACTATTCTAAACTGAAGGATTTTATGGGAAACTGCTGCAATAGAGTGCAAGACTGGGTCGCACGCATTGACCATATAATGAGCAACATGAGAAGTGAAGCCTAAGTAGCTTCACATGTTAAGGAAATAAAATAAGATAAATCAATCAGTCACCAAGAAAATTAAGTACAGAACAGAGCAGAGGGATATTCTTTTTGCACAGGTAATCGAGATTCATCAAGTTTTGATTTTTGGGTAAGTTTCTGTTTTCGGTGGTTTAGGCGAGCCCGTGTGTGTGCTCATTAACCACCGAAAAGTCTGAATGACTCCATGGCCCAATACTAAAGGCACAAGTTCTGCTAGGTTCTTGAACACCTCACAGGGAGGTATCCATCCCAGTTGGAGCCAGATGTTAGCACTCAAAAACGCACAGGCATTTTTGAAGGAAAGATGCCTAATATTGTAAGGAAAATTTGACTAGCTTGCCTAGATCCAAATCCAAATATGATTACACCATTGGAAATCTTATGATCTGTAGATGTCGATCGACTATTGGAACGTGCGAAACGGACATTCCACGGTTGAGAAAATCGATTTTTCCCAAAGGCAGTTTTTTCTAGAAATTCTGACTTTCGGTGGTTAATTCACCCAGAAATTCTTCTATGTTAACCACCGAAAGCCTGTTTTAACCAGAATACTTGAAATTTCACCCAGATCAGGAAATTTTGAATCATAATGAGATGAAACCCCTTGAAAAAGACAGGTGGTGAATTATCAAGTCAGATCCAATGGTTACTTTGATGGTTAAAGGCAAAGAAGAGGTGTTTTAATCAAGTTTGGTACATTTTTCAAAGGCAAAAATATAGGGATTTTGGCACACCTCAGCAAATTCGAATTTTACCTCTTGGAAGAGTCATCATTTAGCCTTGGGAGTCTGTTCTTCACTGCACCAACAATCAACAGAGAGAAATATGGGATTTGCCTCATTTTGAGGAAGCATCCCACTTCATTTGCAACTGAATTTTGACTTACTATTTTTAGTATATCTGATCCTTGTTCTTAGGATCTCAAAACTGCATTGTAAAGCTATAAAGCTGAAGGTAGAATAGGAACTAAGGGTTGGACCTTGGAGACTAGTTCAGACTATGTAACTCAGAACTTCTCATTTCCATATGAAGTAAAAACAAGCTTCTTTTTCCATACCTGTTCAGATTCCACCTTTCCTGTCTATTCTATATTTGCACTTGGATATTATTCATGTTGTTATCCTTGTCTAATGCTAGATAACTGTCATCTTATCGCTGCATTCATAAGTTTAACTCTGCAAATATTTTTATGACTTTTGTAATTGGCCATTCATGTATGTCTATATGTGATTCTGCTGGTATAAGAATTATTTCTCCATTCATCACTTATTTTCCAACTTCCTGAACATTTTTGGTTGAAAGCCTTGTCCATCTTGATGTGTTTATGCATGATTTGAGTGAAAATTGATCCAGTCATCCGACTTGTTCCAAATTCACACTTCATTTAGAAAATTACTTCAAAAAGAGTTAGTTACCAGACATCTCCGACTTACAGCCTAGGAGAGTTTCCTGGAGTGATAACAGTATCAACTGAGCAAGCTATAGGAAGGAATATTGATTGCAATGCACCATCAAGAGATCCAGAAGAAACAACAAATAGTGTAACATGACTGACATATAAATAAAAAGGATATAAAAAATGAAGATTTATTTTTGTTGTATGATAGCCATATAAAAGGAAAACAAAGGAAATTAGAGACAACATGGCTTGATTCCTATGTTGTCAAAGATATTCGATTGACTAGCGCAGTCCAACTCCGAACACTACTGGTGCACCCATTCAAAAAATTAATTAATGGTGTCCATCTAAACAATTATCACATTTAAAAGGAAAGGAACCCCGTTGGAAAAATCGAGAAGGGAATTGCCAATAGGGATGAAAATACAACATTCAGGTTGGAGTTGGAACAAATTTGACTAATCATTTACTTACGAAAATAAACCATGCTTAGTTTTATAAACAAAATGTAGTTATAAACAAAATTCAGGTATAGGAAACCATCAAAGAAAATGTAAGTATTAAAGATCCACCAAAGCATCAAAGAGAAAGAAAAAAATCATGACAATGGATAGAGTAAGAAGTCCTTGGTCGATCCAGAGGAAAAGTAGACAAATATATGAATGACATACGATCCCATCACCTGGCCTAAGTAAAATATTGATGAAAATACAATCAAGTGATCGAGATAGATCGACATCAAGCAAGCATGGATCAAGCGAGCATAAAAGATGTCAAGATCATACAGACTAAGTGAGGCATAGAAAAATCAGTGAGCACATGAATCACCAGGAACATCGACTAAGTCGCACCAACATAAAAAAACCAGATGATTTAATAACAATAGTAAATCGACCCATGTATCGACTATGCATTAATAGAGGAGATCTTTTCGGTCGAACTAAAGAAAATACTGACCAAGGAAATGTCAACACTCATAAATAAATCACATTTACTTTGTGTTAGGGAAGGACCGAGGAGAATAAATAAAAAATAAATGATTGACACAATGAGGATGATCATTTTACATCCTCTAATGAAATCGTTAGTCACTTCGACACATATGACAACCAATCACAAAGAGGTCTCATTTAATGCTCGAAGGGACTTGAATGAATAATATCCCATCATGTTCCAGTGTTGAGGCTACAATCAACCTGAACAACATCTCCGATCAATACCTCTTCGACATAAATGAAGTCATTTCAAGAGAATCAACGAAAAGGTGTAAAACGATGATTAAAAAAGGAAGATGGGTAGAAAAATTAAAAGAATAATAGAGGAACATGTTATAGGAATGAAAATAAAAAGTTAGGCAACATGAGGGGACAAAGAAGATGTCAGAGGTACATAAATCTGTAGGACTTAAAAAATTGATTGGAAGGTTGATCAAAATCACTACAGAACACCAGCAATAGCTAACAGTACTTCAAAAACAAAAAGAGGAGGAAGAACAACTTAGCTTCTTATCCAAGGAGATTCAAAGGACTCACAAACATATAGCCACAACTATCGCTAAGGAACATAATAATATTAAAGGATTCAGACAAACATTGATAAAATTGCTAAACAAGTTGTACTACTACATTTTATGGTAAGGGACTAGCCAAATGACTTTGCATATTCCTTTAGCAAATAAAATATACAAACAATTGCAGTGGAAAGTATAGAGCGGACATGAAATTCGAACCTTGAAAAAAAATTCAAAGAAGTTCTCACTGTGCAACTAACAAAGGGAAAGGCAATAGAGCTACAACTTTCACAACAAGAGTAGGAATGATAGATGGAGTGGAAAAAAGCACAATTAGAAACCCACCTAGAAATCGATCGACTTACTTAGCTCAAAGATAAGATGCAGGATACAAAGCAATAGTGTGACCTAGAGTCATCCTTAGTTCATATAGTTGAGATAGAAAAGAAAGATGACATGCTCACCCAAATGAAACTATCAATCCTAGAAGAACAAAAATAGATCAATGCATGGTGTGAGTTCACACAATAAATGAAGCATTCATCCCCCAATATCATGCAGACCAACTCCATATTCAGCATAGAAACTAAAAAGGACAATGTAGTTGACTCAACCAGCGGTGAAATTCTAGGTGCATCAGATCAATCAGAAGTAACACCTTAAATCTGTCAAGCACATGAATTTTTTTATCTCTTCCTACTTCACCTTTTTCTTCTCTCTGTATTCTACTTATCCATATTGTAATCAATTTTTGTAAAGATAATTATATATACTCCCCCCTTTCTTGGGAAAAACAGTGAATTGAGGTGGGGGGATGCTGTAGGGGATAAACAACTCTATCAACTAATCCCTCTAGTGGACTAGGAAATATTTGGTCGACCGATGTAGTTGGAAATGTAAGTCAGTCGAATTTCTGATGACTAACTGACCCAAAAATTTAAGTAGTTACAATTTACTTAACAACGTTACTGGCTTAATGAGAACAATGACCTCAAAATGAGAACTTTGGCCCAAAAAACCCATATTTCTGCATAAAAAAAACATCAAAATAAACCCCCAAATCAAAAAGTGGTGCTACCGATAGCACCATTTTTTTAAACGGGGTCAAAATTACGATTTTTTTCAAACATGGCCTTTAAAAAAAAAATAGTATCTCATAACAACCTTAAAATCGACACCTAAAAAAAAATGTTTTTGAATTTTTTTTTCAAAATGTTAAAATTTTAGATAATTTGAAATTGTATTTTAGCAATTGGTACCATTAAAACCAAAACCTCAAAATCAACCATCAAATTGAAAAGTATTTCTACTGATAGCACCCATTTTAAAATCATGGTATGAAATTAACACATTTTTATAAAGTGGTAAAAGAACTCATCATTACTATTAACAAAATCATAAAATCAACCCTTAAATGCTTACTCTTTAAATCTTACTTTATCACTCAAAGCTCAAGATAATACACAATGCCATGAAAATATCACATTATACTTTAAAAATTTAACATCATTTTTTAATATGTTTTTACTTTTAATAAAAAAAATTAAATACAAGTTACATTGATTGAAACAAAAATTATTTCTTAAAAGTATTGTTATATTTTCCATATTCAAAACATATGAGCTAAGACATTTTATTATATTCTCCATAATCAAAACATATAATTCATAAAACATAAAAATGATTCATAACTTCATGTAACATCATATGTAAGTTCAATGCTCATTTCTAGTTACCATACTAATATCATATGGATAAAAAATACATAAAATGTTTCATACACTTATTCATATTGACTTATGGATTCTGAAATACCATCAGAGTCTACATTTTCTTCAGAAGAAAGATTGGATGAAGATGTAGATGATCCATACTCTTCTCTATTTTTGATGAATGCATCGTTCTAAGTCTACATGCAAGCCCAACATTTCAGATGTCAAAATCCTTTTAGATATACGACTACGTTCAACAGACTCTCATCTTGCATTTATTTCAATAAACCAGTGTGACAACGTGTTGTATTTTGACCCTTTCATTTTCTCTTTCTATTGACATGTTTCTCAATCACCATCTCTAGCTTGTACACACCATTGAATGGGTGTGTACTTGTTGCATACCAATGCACCTGAATCGAAATAACATCATCATTTTCTTTCTCAATCTTTATAACCTTTGCAATCTAGAATGGATAACCATGTGGATCTTCAATCTCTAAGACTACAATCATGATACCCTACTTAATATGTTGTATTGAACCCCTGTAAAGGTATTCCATAGCTTCATGTTGTGCACATGACCTTCACAAACCAATATACAATTATCTTTCCTCTGCTTGTGTAAACTCAATAGCAGCTTGAGATTCTTGTTGTTCAACAATCTTTGTTTCTTTAGATTCATTTGGCATATTTTGTGGCCAATGAAATGGAGTCTTCAACAATGTATCTTCATTTGTTGATCTTGAAATTATGTCACTTTGAATATTGAAAAAATACTCCCACCAAACAGAATATTGAAAAAATTACGCCTCTGTGCATTATGGTTTTCAACAACTAAAAAAATAATAACTTTGATGCCAATATTAGACAATCTGGAATGAACTTAAAAAATTCTAAACCTGATGAAGGCCCCCATTTCATAGTAGTTGAATACTGCTTTCCCCATATAAGTGTTTTTCGATCAACTTTTTTGAAAAAAAAATGATGTTGGAAACTAGTGTCATTAAGTTTTTAATACATTTTTCTTCACAATGTGATCCCTGAATAAGTATTCACATCTCAATATTTTCTTCTAATATATGAAAAACAAGCTATGGAATGTATTATTTCTTAATACATTCAATCAATTATGGTAGGCTTCCAATATTTTTCCTCTTTAATGTTATTGAAAAATGACTGAACATTTGATCAATATGATCACGAGTGTGTCCAACAAGAAGGAAACCAATTATCACCTTTTGAAAGATTCCTAGTTCAACAAGCATGCTTAGATATCCAAACACAATTTGATTTTTATTTTCATGACTAGTGTTGTCCAACTGTAGATAGAGAAATTGATGAAGATTTTCAAACCAATGAGTGAGCACATGATGAATTATGGTGATGTTCATATTTTCACCCTTATGAATATTTGGAGCTATGAAGTAAACCCTTGGAAACATTTTTCCACTGAAAACCATACAACTAACCAAGTGACACTGAATGAAATTCTCTTCCTTTAAATTTTTTGGTGTATGGACAAAATGTGGTAGAATTATTTTCTTCTGGTACATGCCATCAATTATCATACCTAAATATTTGTTTGGAGCATCATAACACTTCTTTCGATGTTTGCACAACTTTTTCCTTTCACTTGATTGTTGATTCCAATGTTATTGAAGTGCTTTGACTATGGAATCTACACATGACAGAAAATGAAAATATTGATCATATGTTTTCATAGTTTATAACTATCCAATTTGAAAACAAACAAAATAATAAATACATACCTCTTTATTCCCCTTCATATTTATCTTTTCTTGATTTAAGGGTAGCACTTATATTGCAAATCCCCATCCTTGAATTCTTAGGAATATGAACATTGTTGAATTTTTTCTTCCATATTCTTGTAAAATATGCATATCATGTAATAAAATTACCACTTCCTTCAACACCTTCAACATATCCTTTGTACAGGTTGTAGATTTCCCTCCTTGATAAATTATCTGAAATATGTATTGTGTCTGTATCTAGAATACACTCTCCATGTTTGGAAAATAAATCACACATCCATGACAATGTAGTGTTTGTCAAAGGCCCACTCTCTCGTCCATGATGTGCCTTTGAATAAAATGAAGGATATTTTTCTAACCTTGTTTGGATTCTTGATAGACAAAGATTACCAATTGAGATATTTTTTTTGAAATCCTTTCCGCAAAGTAAAATATTACCAATGAGATAATCATATCATGTCTTGGTGGATATCAGGCACCCCATCAAATTTGAATTTTGCATGCTCTTGTTCATTGACAAATATGTCTTCCTTTTATTCAAGGCATACATGTAGTCCATGATTTTCAAATCAAACAATTAATTTGTCAACATTCACTTGAAATCAATTCACTTATGGAAATTGATTTTGTTGATTAAGGTTGGTTGTCATTGATGTCAACCCTTGAAGAAAGCCTGGTAGAAAAAAGGTTTGGGTAATGGACCCAAGTTTGTTTGATGTAAATATGAATCATTATTTTCTTTTCATGGTTGATAATAAGTACATATAGATGAACTCCAAAGTGGTCTCCTTATGGTGAAATCCCTCATGAGAAGACACTGTGGATTGAGTTATCCTAGAAATATGGTTAGCGAACCCATGCTTATTTGTGGAATAATGAGATGAAGGTCAATGAATTTGTCAGTGAAACTATCCTATATGGATAGTTCTTTTCATTTCATTTCCAGTGGTATGTGGAACGTCACATAACTCCTCACAGTTAGAGAGTTATGGCCATGTAAAGCTGGAGAACCCAGGTTTGGGTAATGGACCCAAGTTTGTTTGATGGATAACAATATGAGTTTTGATATATTTTTAGGTAATACTATTCTATATGGATAGTACATGTCATGAAATTTCTGGTGGTATGTGGAATGTCACATAACTCCTCACGGTTTGAGAGTTATGGCCTTACGAAGTTGGAGGACCCTCATATGTTGGCTTGAAGCCCCAAAAGGTCAAAGTAGTCAAAGTGGTTTAAGAGATTTTAGAAGGTAAATAATAAAGTGAAGTGATGAGTGTAATATAATTCAAAGTGAATAAAAAATAAATTATTTAAATAATAAATTTAATGGATAAATTAGAAGTGGGTTAACCCTAAAATAAGGAAAGTGTGCAAAGTGACCTAGAAGATGTTTTTGAGGAAGCTACTTGGAGAGTATAAATAAGAGGCAAGGCTCTCTCATTTTACAACACACTTGAGAATATTGAATATCTATAGGTGTCTAAGGTAACAAAATGACATCTAATCCAAATGTCTGATGGAAGATGAAGAAAAGAAGGCCACAATTCAAGGAAGGATAAATTCTTTTGATGGTGCTTTCTAAGGTATGTTATTTATAGGTCATCTCACCATTTTCACAATAATGTATTTTCTAGAATGATTCAAACCCTAAAATAGCTATGCCATTGAGGAAACATATCCAAGTATTTGTGGTAAAATATTGAGCTTGTGGGTCGTTGTAGTTTTGGAGTTACACTCCGTGGAAAATAGGGTTTTTGGCTAATCTCGAAACAAGTCAACAACAAGTGTTTCAGGTAAAAACGTCATAAATTCTTCATAAAAGATCAAAATTCAGTAAGACCAAAGTTTTTGGTTATATTATAGTCTTTAGTATGCTTTGTAATAGTTTCATATCGATTCAACAAATATTCCATGTGGGGCACGCTCTACAAGGTCGGTCTCTAGAATACGCTAGGATTCAGCAAGGGATGTCATTTTTTCTATAACTCATTTTCTTAGAGGTTCCAAGTAGTGAAACATGGAGGAATTGAATAAAACACACTGAAGAAAATTGTATATAATTTCCAGATCTTTATTCATTACAGGTACAAAGTTATGATCATTTCAAGTTAGGGTTGTTGACTAATCCAAAACTAGTCATGTGAGACTAAAGAAAATTTTGATGAAGATGCTAGTCTCTTGTTGTCAAAGTTAAGGAAGGTTTGCAGGTATGTGATCATATACACCAGGTCTATTACAGAGTTACAAATCATATTTGGATGATGAAATTGATGAGGTATTTTGGTTAAGGTACATGTTGGGTACATGGTTGAGACAAGTAGTTGATGAGGTGGCTCATACATGAGGTGTACAGTTGATGATGTTGGTACATATTGATGAGTCATAGTTGATGAGTAGTTGACACATGATTGGTACATACTTGTTACATGGTTTGTTGCATTTGTATATGGTATAGGTTGATTACAGGTTGTTTGGTACAGGTTGGTGCATGGTTGATGCACTTGTTGTTGGTACAGGTTGATTACAGGTTGAGGTACATGTTGATGCATGGTTCAGGTTTAGTGGTACATGTTTACAATGATATATCTCATAGTGATAGTGTGACAGTGGTTCCATCATTCTACTTCTACTTCAGGGTGGTTGGACGAGGAAAGGGCAGGTGGTTGTAGCCACCTTCCGGTTGTAGTCGGAGAACATAGGGGGTTGTAGCCTCCTTCTAGTTGTAGCCAGAGAATTGGGGAGTTGGAGCTTCCCTCAGGTTGTAGCCTGAAAAACTAGGGGGTTGGAGTGTTAAGCCCTAATATTGGCTCATTACCCCTTAATTGGGGCATATTATATTAGTAATGTTATTTTATTTATATTGGCTTTAGGCCATTAGTTGTAATTATACCTCCTAGTCTCCTATATATACCAAGGAGACATTTTCATTTTGAATCATCTTGTACTTGAACATTTAAGTGGGGTAAAAGGAGTTTGCCCCCTCGAAGAGGCTTATTATCTAAAATTATCTCTTTTTCAAGGTGTTGAGTAATTTTTCTGATGTTTTTCTATGCTATATTGATATTTGGTTCTTAACATATGGTATCAGAGCTTAAGGTCTTGGGGTTTCGCTGCTACATCTCAGACACCTTGGAATTTTTGCTATAACTATTTTTCTACAACATTTCAGAAGGAATGGCTTGGAGGGTATTTAACAGATAGATCAAGGTACGTTGGGATCAAAATTCAGCTCCTGAGGCCTTATACTTTCGAAGATACAACCTGTACAATATAGGGTTCTGGAATCATCTTGAACTGAGTCATTGTAGAAGTTTTTCTATAAAAAAAAATTTGTAACATTTCATACCCCTAACCCTGGGGGATATTTACAGAAATTAGTAAGGTATCTGTGGTAAAACGTTCATCTTTAAGGTCATCTTAAATTTGTAGATACACCCTGTGTAAGATAGGGTATTTGACTAGTCCTATTGACTAGTCTCAAGAAGGTGTTCCAGGTAAAACAATCATAACTTCTTCCTAGAGTATCTAAATTGAGTGGGACTGGTTTCATTGGATCTTGGACAATCTTTAGTATTTCTGGTGCGAGTTTCAAAATTTTATATCAATTATTTTGTGTGGGGCACGCTATACAAGTGAGATCTCCTGGAAAGGACAAAAATCAGTAAGTTGTGGGGAAGTTACCATAAATTCCACTTGGCACATCCAATTTTATCATACATGTGGCATTGTAGAGAAGAACTATCAGATAAATACATAGAAGAAAGTTTCATACCCAGAAGGGCCGAAACTTGGGAGATACAAGAAAAGAAATATTGTCTAGCAGAACCACCTCAAAATCAAGGTTCAAAAGTGATACTTGGCCAACATGCCACCAAAAAAGGGAACTTCTACACCAAATAAGCCTCCAGAAAATCCTACTTGGACTCTTGATGAAGTGAAGAAATGCGTAG
>ML782977.1:77388-90015 GCA_009831015.1 Picea engelmannii
ATCTTGTACTTGAACATTTAAGTGGGGTAAAAGGAGGTTGCCCCCTCGAAGAGGCTTATTATCTGAAATTATCTCTTTTTCAAGGCATTGAGTACTTTTTCTGAGGTTTTTCTATGCTATATTGATATTTGGTTCTTAACATGGAGCCTCCTTCCAGTTGCATCTGGAAAACAAAGGAAGTTGGTTCTTCCAATGAATGTAATTCTTCAAGACATATAAGAAAAAGCATTCTGTGGTTTTCTCCTGCTTCAGGCTTCCACATAAAACACTAGTGTACTTTGTATGGGTATGATTGTTCATTTGTTCATTGCTCATTATTGGATGATAATTCTACATTGATATAACACTTGGATTATTTGGTTTAAAAAGGATTATAATTTCTTTATTTCTTATTCACCCCCCTCTCAATAATCCAACAATTGGTATCATAGAAAGTTCCTTCAGAAATCAGTTTAACCAATGAAAGGTAGATCATGGAGAGAAGCAACTTGTATAAAAATGGAATACCACAGTTTGATGGACAAAAGTATGTTTTTTGGATCATAAGGATGAAGACATATATACATGCACATGGATTTCAAGTTTGGCAATCAATTGTAGATGTATACACAACACCAACAGTTCCACCAACAAATGACAAAGAAGTGAAACTTGGTGAGAATAATTCCAAAGACAAAAATTCACTTTTGAATGGTCTCAGTGATATGGTATTCACCAAAGTTGCACATAGTAAATACACTAAAGAGATTTGGGACAAGCTTCGAAATATTTATGAAGGAGATACAAAGGTGAAAGCAACAAATATTCAAACTTACAGAGGTCAGTTCGAACAACTAAAAATGAAGGAAGATGAAAATATTGTAGCCTACTTCTTACGAGTCGATGAAATAGTGAATGAAATCATAGGATTGGAAGAAGAAATCAAAGAATTTGTAATTGTTCAAAAGGTACTAAGATATCTTCCTATGAGATTCAACCCTAAGATATCAAAACTAGAAGAAAGATCGGATCTAAACTCAATAAGAATGGACGAACTGCATGGAATCTTCACAACATATGAAATGAGAAATGAATAGGAAAATCCAGATGTTAAATAAACAACCTTCAAAGCATCCAAAAGATCAAAGAAAAATAAATAGCAACAAGAAGAATATAGTAGTAGCAGTGACATCTCATAAGATGATGAAGAAGTGACCGACTTCATTAAAACAGTGAACAAGGGAACCAATGGTAGGTATAGAGGTAAACTTCCTTTAATTTGTTTTAATTGTGATGGTATCGGTCATTTTGCTAAAAATGTCTTCATAAGAAAACAAGAAATGATGAAGGTTACTCAAGAGGCAAACACACATATAAACCCAAAAGAACTAAAAATAAAGTTTTCAAGAAAATCGTATGCACCAAAGAAGACAACTCATCATCAGATGAAGATGAAGTCAATGATAGTGAGACAGGAAGAGTTCTATTCATGGCAGTAAAAGACTCTGACAAAGAAGACTCTGAAGAAGAATATGAAGAAGCCAAAGAAGTATATGAAGAAGTCAAAGAAGAAATTGAAGAGGCAGAAGTTGACTATCGAGAAGAATTAATGTGTGCCATAGAAGTTATAAGAAGAGAAAAGAATAAAAACAAGAAACTACAAGCAGAACTAGACAAGAAAAATGACACCCGAGAACTAGAACAAATGATCACAAAATTGAAGGTTCAAATAGAATAAGATAAAATAATTGAATAAGCACTCAAAGAACAGCTAGAAGAAAAGGACAAGATCATTGGAAACTTGGAAGCAAAGATTGTCACAATAATAAAGGATATTCAAAATAAAAATATGCAGAGTAGCTCAAAAGTTCTGGATGACATTATCAGTAGTCAAAAATCTCATCTTGACAAGTCCGGACTTGGATACAATCAGACAGAAAAGGGATCAAGCTCCAAAACAACAGAGCAAAAAACAAATCCAAAAAGATATGCAGAAACAATCAAAGGGGATAGGGAGATATACAAGGAAGATTACAGGGACACTCCTCCACCGAGAACATTCATATTTCAGAATCAACAATAGACAGATAGGCCTCAAGAAGAAGAAGGATTCATAAGAGCACCTCTTTTCAGAAGATCTTCAACTCCCAGGTATCAAACTATATTTTTTGGTTTATGTTATGCATGTAATAATTTTGGACATAAATCTATGAATTGTAGAGCTAAGAACATGAATAATAACAACTTTGAGAGTCATACACAAAAGGGTTATTCAATAAGACCTAGTGAAACACAAAGAAGAAGTTACAAAATGTTTGAATATTTGAGCACTGAAGTGGAATGTTACAAATGTAACAATTTTGGACACGTGGCCAAATATTGCAGAATGACAGTCCCTCCTAAAGAACCTCAACAAAATAACAACATTCACATACAGGAACCTCATAAAATGACATGGATAAGAAAGAAAGATTAGTATAACAATGAAGAATGCATAGTCGCTCTACAAGATAAGCAGAAAAAACATGGTTGGTATGTTGACAGTGCATGTTCAAAACACATGATAGGTGATAGAGACAAATTTCTTACATTACGAAAGGAAATAAATGGACCAGTCTCCTTCGGAAATGATAATTCATCCAAAATCATTGGAGAAGACACAGTTCGAATTAGGAACAAGAATGAAAAGGCACAAAATGTTCTAATGGTAGAATATATGAAACATAATCTTCTAAGTGTGAGTCGAATGTGTGAAAATGTCATAAAGTTACTTTCGATTCACAAAAGTGTGAGATAAGAAGAGAAGGTTCAGTGAAATTGGTCGGTACAGCTGCAAGAACTTCAAACAACATATATGTGTTAAGTGAAATTGGAAATGAAAAGTGTTGTCTAGGAAGGGAAGATGAAAGTTGGCTATGTCACAGAAGAATGGGTCACATGCATTTTGATAACCTTGTCAAAGTCATCAAAAGAGAAGCAGTCAGAGAAATGCCCCATATCACGAAACCAACCAACACTTTATGCAAGCATTGTCAAAAAGGAAAGTAAACAAAGACCAGGTTCAAATCAAAGTAATATTCAACAACAAGAGCACTGGAAATTGTGCATATTGATCTAGTTGGACCAACTACAACAAAGGGATTAAAAGGTGAGAGATACTTTGTGTTATTAGTTGATGATTATACAAGAATGACTGCAGTTTGTTTTCTCAAGAATAAGTCAGAAGCTTTTGAAAACTTCAAGATCTACAAGGAAATGGTTGAAAATGAGATGGATTCAAGAATCAAATGCTTGAGATATGATAATGGAGGAGAGTTCACTTCAAAGGCATTTATGGAATACTACAACAATCATGGAATAAAAAATCAGTTCTCTGTTGCTAGGACACCTCAACAGAATGGAGTTGTTGAAAGAAAGAACAGGACAGTACAATAAATGGCTCGAACAATGTTAATGGATACAAAATTGACAGATATATTTTGGACATAGGAAGTGCATACAACAGTTCACATTCAAAACAGAGTAATGCTAAAAAAAACAACACTGATAAAACTCCCTACGAGCTATGGAAAGGAATACCAGCAAATGTGAAGTACTTCAGAGTTTTTGGAAGCAAATACTACATCAAAAGAGAAGATGGCAAAATGGAAAAGTTTGACTCTCATGTGGACAAAGGAGTACTTGTTGGTTAATCAAGTACAAGGAAAGTATACAAGTGTTACAATCTAAGATTGAACAAAGTTGTGGAATCAACGTAACAATTGATGACACAGGAAGACCATAATCAAATGAAGAAGAAAATAAATCAATGGAACAACTTTTCGAAGAAGAAGCAGAAGATGAAGTAGAATAGGAAGATGAAGAGAATCTGACAGAAACAAAAGATCAAGTTCAACAAGTATCTCCAAAGACACCTAGTAGACAAGTACAAAAGAATCATCCTTCAGATTAGATTATTGGAAACAAAGATGCAGGAGTTGAGACTAGAAGAAAAATATTTTTACCAAAACAAACACACCTAGAACTCTTATATACAATTGAACCAAACTATTTTGAAGAATCCAACAAGGATGAATTTTGGAATAAGGCCATGAATGAAGAATTGGATCAAATAGAAAAAAATGACACTTGGGAACTGGTTCCAAGACCAAAGAATAAGAATGTGATCGGCACAAAGTGGGTCTTCATGAATAAATTGAATGAATATGGAGAGGTTACAAGGAACAAAGCTATATTTTTATGTAAAGGATATGCACAGATTGAAGGAATTGACTTTGAAGAGACATTTGCCCCAGTTGCTAAAATGGAAGCAATTTGTTTTTTTTTAGCTTATGCATGCTCCAAAAATATGAAAGCATATCAGATGGATGTAAAATCATCTTTTCTGAATGGGGAACTTGAAGAAGAAGTCTACATTGAACAACCAGAAGGATTTCAGCTGTTAGAGAACGCAGATTATGTGTGTAAATTAAAGAAGGCCTTGCATGGTCTAAAATAGGCTCTTAGAGCATGGTACTCTAGACTGGATAAGTATCTACAACAGGCAGGATTCACAAAAGGAAGTGCAGACAACAACCTCTACATCAAGGTAAGTCAAGGTAATATTTTATTAGTTGAATTTTATGTTGATGATATTATTTTTGGTAGTGATGATGACAGGTTAAGCTAGAAATTTGCAAAATATATGAAGAATGAATTTGAAATGTCATTACTTGGAGAACTATCTTTCTTTCTGGGACTTCAGATATGTCAAAAGAACCAAGGAATTTTTATTTCTCAAACCAAGTATATCATAGAAATTCTAAAGAGGTTTGGAATGGAATATTGCAAACCAGTTATCACTCCCATGCAAACCAGTTGCAAGTTGAGCAAAGATGATGATTCAAAGTCTACATATCAGAGGCAATAAAGGTCAATGATTGACATCTTACTATATGTGAAAACATCCAGACCAAATGTAATGTAGGTAGTTGGACAGGTGGCATGATTTCAAGCAATACCAAAAGAATCACATGTATTAGCAGTGAAGAGGATTTTCAAATATCTCAAAAGAACAAAAGAGTTTGGATTATGGTATCCAATAGGAAAGGATCTATCACTTATTGCCTACATAGATGTAGATTGGGAAGGTTGTATTGATGATCGATGAAGCACCTGTGGAGCATCGTTCTACTTGGGTGAGTGCTTAGTATCATGGCTAAGCAAGAAACAATCATTAGTATCTTTATCTACAGTTGAGGCAGAGTATATTGTAGCAGCATCATGTTGTACACAGGTTCTTTGGACGAAACAAAATCTGACAAATATATAGGTTGAGTATGATGAGTTCATTCTAATATATTGTGATAATACAAGCGCCATCAGTATCTCAAAGAACCCTGTAATTCACTCCAATACGAAGCACATTCCAATAAAGTATCACTTTCTATGGGATCAGGTTGCATAAAAGAACATCAAAGAGGAGTATGTGGGCACAAAATAACAAATGGTAGACATATTTACAAAACCACTTGCACGGGAAGCCTTTGAGTATATTTGCGAGAGACCTATATTTTTTTCTAATCCAAAATGAATGATTTTGAATGCTTATCTTATATTTCTTAGATGTACACAAGGAAGCACCATAAGAGGATAGTTCAGTTAGGGGGAGCAACCCCAGATGGAAAGATACATTTGCCATTGATGAGAAAGGGGGAGAGATTTATCAAATGGAGAGGACAGAGGCATGATTCTAGGGGGAGCAATTTTCAGAGAGATGCAAAGGACAAAGGCATGGTTCCATGGGGAGCATGAGTGATATGAATTCAGTATTTCATCAGAGTGTTGCCATCAATTCCAAAGGGGGAGATTGTTGATTAAGGTTGGTTTTCATTGATGTCAACCCTTGAAGAAAGATCGGTACCACAAATATTTGGGTAATGGACCCAATTTTGTTTGATGTAAAGATGACTCATTATTGTCTTGTCATGGTTGATAAGAAGTACAGATGGATGAACTCCAAAGTCGCCCCCTTATGGTGAAATCCCTAACAGGAAGACACTTTGTGGATAGAGTTATCCTAGAAGTATGGTTAGAGAACCCATGCTTATTTGTGGAATAATGATATGAAGGTTAGTGAATTTGTCAGTGAAACTATCCTATATGAATAGTTCTTGTCATGCCATTTCCGGTGGTATGTGGAACACCACATAACTCCTCACGGTTAGAGAGTTATGGCCATGTAAAGTTGGAGAACCTATGTTTGGGTAATGGACACAAGTTTGTTTGATGGATTAAGGTATGAGTTTTGATATATTTTTAGGTAATATTATTCTAGATGGATAGAACATGTCATGCCATTTCTGGTGGTATGTGAAACGTCACATAATTCCTCACGGTTTGAGAGTTATTGCCTTACGAAGTTGGAGGACCCTCATATGTTGGCTTGAAGCCCCGAAAGGTCAAAGTAGTCAAAGTGGTTTAAGAGATTTTAGAAGGTAAATAATAAAGTGAAGTGATGAGTGTACTATAATTCAAAGTGAATACAAAATAAATTATTTAAATAATAAATTTAATGGAGAAATTAGAAGTGGGTTAACCCTAAAATAAGGAAAGTGGGCAAAGTGACCTAGAAGATGTTTTTAAGAAAGCTACTTGGAGAGTATAAATAAGAGGCAAGGCTCTCTCATTTTACAACACACTTGAGCATATTGAATATTTATAGGTCTTTGAGGTAACAAAGGGATATCTAAGCTGAATTTCTTAGGGAATGCAAGATACCATATATAATAAATATGCAGAACATAAATAAAATGCTAGAAATGACAGAATAACAATAATATATCTAGCATAATCTCCACAATAACACATAAATGGTATAAGAACAACAACATAAAGAGCACTTTGATTCAGAAAGCAATGTTTACAGGCCTCTTCGAGGGGGAAACCTCCAATTGAGCAACGCTCTGTTACAATAATCTCCAAGCTCGGGTTTTCATACCCTCAACCCTTATTTATACTAAATATGTCTATCAAGAGAAGCATCTAGAGGAAGATCCTTCTAGAAGCGTAAGATTCTATTAGGCCTTCTTACATCCACCTTATTCTATTTTATTGAAAGGCCTTATTAATATTGACGCTTATTACATCATAATATATTGATCTACCAATGTGCGGGTTAGGACCCTAACATGTCCGCCCCTTTAAAAACAACCTTGTCGTCAAGGCTTGAGATGTGGAAACTGCTGCAGAATGGTAGCTGGTTCCCAAGTGGCATCTGATGGAGTCGTATCTTTCCACTGGATTATCACTTCCTTGATGGTTCTCTGACACAGGCGATGCTCACGCTGGTCCAAAACTACTTATGGTTGTATCCAAATGGATCCTTCTTTAGCTAACTCAGGAAGGTTGGTTTGAATTTGGCACCTAGTTCCAATTGCCTTCTTTAAGCACGAAACATGAAAAACTGGATGTAGCTTCGACTGACTGGGTAGAGCTAACTGATATGCGACTTGTCCCACACGCTTGAGAACTATATAAGGACAATAAAATTTGGGCGCTAGCTTCTGAAAATTCTTGGCCTTGAGAGAAGTTTTCTTGTATGGTTGCAGTCATAGAAACACCTAATCCCCTTCTGCAAATTGACGCTCAGAGTGACCTTGATCTGCTTGTTGCTTCATGCGATTCTGTGCCATGAACAATTTCTCTTTAAGGGTACAAAGAATATCCTCTCGAACTGTAAGTGTTTGGTCAACCGCCTGGACCTTCGAGGTACCCAATAAGTATGAGAGAACTGAAGGTGGCTTCTGTCCATATACCACTTCAAAAGGAGTCATGCGAGTAGTTGTATGGTAGGAAGTGTTGTACCCCCATTCGGCTAGGGGTAGCCATTGAGCCCACTGATGTTTTTTTTCAGAGGAAAAACACCTCAGATATGTTTCCAAACACTTGTTGAAAACTTTCGTTTGACCATCAGTCTGGGGATGATAAGCTGTGCTGAGATGAAATTGGGTGCCCTGTAGCTTAAACAGTTCTTGCCAAAAATTGCTTGTGAAAGTCAGGTCACGATAAAAAACAATAGAGTGCGGCATGCCATGAAGCTTGAAGACCTAGTCCATGAAAACTTGAGACACTGTGGATGTAGTAAATGGGTGTTGAAGAGCGTAGAAATGAGAATACTTGGAAAGGAGATCCACAACCACCATTATGACTGATTTATTCCCTGATTTGGGTAAGCTGATAATAAAGTCCATAGAGATATAAATAGCAGGTGGAATCGGAAGCGGTTGTAGTGTGCCTAGAGATTTGACTGTTTCTCCCTTGTTGCATTGACACACCTCACATTCAGTGACAAAATTACGGATGTCCTGTTTCATACCATCCCAGAAAAAAGAACGTTTGACCCTGTCATATGTTTTGGTGAACCCTGAGTGCCCCGCTGTGGGTGTTGCATGAAGCTCAGAAAGTACTGTGGATTTAAGCTTTGATTGTTTACTTAAATACAAACGACCTTTGTATCGAAGCTCATCCTGGAGCCAGGAGTAACCTGGGGGAGCCGGAGCCTTGGTCTGCAATTGTTGGATCAAATGTGAACTTTTGGGATCTTGAAGCCATTCCTTGCTCACATCTTGGAGCTAATCGGGTACAATGAAGGAAAGACAAAAAAGGGATCCTTCTTCTTCATATTTTCAGGACAGTGCATCCGCCACTACATTGTCTTTTCCTTTCTTGTAAATGATCTCATAATCATAACCAAAGAGCTTAGTCATCTATTTTTGTTGCTCCTGGGAGGAAATGTGTTGTTCCAAAAAGTACTTGAGGCTTTGATGGTCCATCTTAATTTGGAAGCGTTGCCCCAAGAGATAAGGGCACCACAGATCAACGACATGCAGAATAGCCAACATTTCCTTTTCATAAATGGGTTTGCCTAGATTCCTTTCAGACATTTTCTTGCTGGTGAAGGCCAAAGGTCGACCCTCTTGCATAAGGACAATGTCGATTCCTTTCCCTGAGGCATCACATTCCAACACAAAGGTCTTTGTGAAATCAAGAAGGGCCAGAACTGGAGTGGTTCACATGGCCATCTTCAAGGTTTGAAAAGCTTGAGCAACAGTTGGAGTCCAAGTGAAAGAGTTATTTTTGAGGAGAGCAGTGAGAGGTGTTGCAATCTGTCCATAGTTCTTAACAAACTTGCGATAATACCCTGTTAAGCCTAGAAATCCATGCAAGATTTTGAGAGTCTTTGGGTGCGGTCAGACTTGCATAGCTTCAATCTTTTTCAGATTCACCCTAACGCCATCCTTGCCAACCATATGACCCAAGTATTCTACTTTTGAGGCACCAAAAGCACATTTAGACTGTTTCAGGAAAAGTTGGTGCTAGGAGAGGAGATGGAGAACTTGATCCACATGAGTAAGATGGTATATCCAGGTTTTTCTATAGATGAGGATATCATCAAAGAAAACTAAGACAAAATGATGGAGAAAGGGATGAAAGACATGATTCATGAAGCTTTGGAAGGTGGAGGGGGCATTACATAAGCCAAAGGGCATGACCAAAAACTCATAGTGGCCCTCATGAGTACGAAAGGTCCTCTTGGGAATGTCTGCCTCTTTCATATGTATCTGGTGATAACTCGAGTGAAGATCAAGTTTAGTAAAGAATTGGCCGCCACTCAATTCATCCAGGAGGTCATCAATGACAGGAATGGGAAATTTGTCTTTAATGGTCAGTTTTTTGAGGGCACGGAAGTTAGGACACATTCTCCAAGAACCTTCTTTCTTTAGGACCATGAATACATGAGAAGAGTAAGGGCTCGTATTGGGGCGGATAACGCCTGCATTAAGGAGTTCCTGGACCATTTTCTCAATTTCATTTTTTTGTGAAAAGGGGTGGTGATATGGATGGATATTGGGAGGAAGGCTTCCGGGTACAAGGGGAATGGAATGATCATGAACACCGTGGGAAGGAGGGAGTCCTTGGGGAGTGGAAAATACCATTTGATGTTTAGAAAGGAGAGCTTGGAGGTCATGCGACACCGGGGGTGTCTCTGTTGCTTGTATGGCATGGAGTTGGGCAATGACACTAGAAAGACCTTTTTTTAGCAGCTTTTCCATGCGATGGGAACTAATGACCTCAGGTGAACCAACAGTGATTCCTTGGAATTTATATTGGTGGCCTTCCTAATCAAATTGCATGGTTAATGCCTTAAAATCCATGAGAATGGGACCCAAAGTTCTTAGCCAGTCGACACCCAACACAATTTCACAACCACCCATGTTGATAGCAAACATATGGGATTTTACGTGGTAGTCACCAATTTGGAGATGCACATTTTCACAGCGTCCTCCACATTTCATGGAACCACCTTTGGAAATCATGATTTGGAAATTGTTGACAACATGGATGTAGTAATGAGTTTCTTGGGCAATGTGGCGATGAATAAAATTATGGGTGCTTCCACTATTGACACAAACGCGCCACCCAGGGCGTGTCTGCTCTCACAGGACCTTCTTCTTCTCAGCCCGAAGAACTCGAAGGTTCTTCTATTTCCCTATCGGGAAATCTGCACCCACAACAATCTTTCCCCCCATGAGGTCTCCCCTTTACCTCGGGGAGATCAGCTAAATCTCATTGCCTCATGAGTTCGGGACTTAAAACCTCCAACTCTTCCTTTCAGATTTTGCGATACCCGATCTGGCAGTACGAGTATAGATCCTTCCTTTACTAGTGCCCTCACCACATGAAACTATGGGCTAGGCTCAATGTTAGCGCTTCTCGCAGCCTTGCAACCTCGCGACCTCGCAGGTTGAACCATCGAACTTTCAACCTCCTATTCCATGAGTTCCCAAGATGCGAGAACTCAACAGAGTGTTGACTCCTATCTCCAAGTGACGTGTGTCCACCCGTCGACCGCGCGGTCCCACCTTATGCTCTGTCACGTGTCCACACAAACCTCGGCTCCTCGGCACTTCGCTACTCGTGAATCCGAACACCAATATTTTGGGACTTCTCACGGAGAGATTCCGAGGGCTTCGTGCCACCTGTATTCCACTCGTCGACTCTGCTATGGCCCACACTATCCTCCAGCTGTCGTGATATCGCTTCCTCGCAACCTCGCGATCCCCATGGCCAAATTCTCGAACCTTTTCTTGCGAGGTTCCGATACATGATCCCACGTGCGGATCCAATGGTCCTCCTGTGATCCAGATCCAATGGCTATCCTTCTCTCACTACTCACGACCTCACATCTTGGAGTACCCAATGTTTGGGCTCTCACCCTGCGAACTTCCGAGTTCGCGAGATCTCTCGATATCTCGCCACCTGTCCTCCTCAGATAGACGGCTACAAATCTCTCTCCACTTCACTACTCACGAAGCTAAAGGACTTCCCTTTCGGTCCTCCAATGTCCGAGTCTGCGAGATGAGAGAATCTCCTTACACGTGCCCTCCTCAATGAACGACTCTGATCTTGTAGGGATATCGCGTCTCGCGATATCACTGTTCTTGCGACACAACTTTTGGAGCTTCAACTCGCGAGTCCCCGATACATGATACCACATGTAGATCCTACGGCTCCGGTGACTCGGAATCGACGGCCCTACCCCTCCTGAGCTTCAAACTCTTTGGATCTTCGCGTCGTAACCTCCTTTCCCTTCTACAAGATCTAACGATCCTCGAAACTTCGTGAAATCTCTTCTGAAGATTTCGACCATCCGTTCTTCCTGGTGTAATCCACGAAATGAAAGAAGTATATCCCCATGAGATTCCTTCGCCGCTTCGCCAACCTGTGGCGCTTCTCTCCGACTTCTGACAGCAACTTCCTTACACTTAACCTTAGTAAATTCAAAGGTCTATTCCTCCTGAGCTTTTCCACTCTGCTTCTTCATAGGAACTTGCATGCACTCCTTGCGCTAACATTCAACAACTTCCCAAGTGTTGAATCCTTTCGACTCTGCGCACTCTTTGCACGGCTTCAACAACTGAGACTTCTTCTTCAGCCTGTGCACTCTTTGCACGGCTTCAACAACCTACTTCCACTTCTGGGTGAATGAGAACAAAAGTTAAACTACTGAGTCTTCATCAACGCCCTCCTTGCGGATGAATTCAACTGCACACCTTGCATGAATCTCCTGGCTCATATAGAGAAACAATTGAATCTCACTTTCTCTCCCTTTCAGACTTCAGTTTGAAACATGAAATCACATGCACATCATATACAAAGCAAATTCATAACAAGAAAGCAAACATTCATGAGCATAACATCAATACACAGAGAAAACAACACCAACCATGAGTTTGAATCAGAACCTTCTTCTCTTAATTCAAAATGCTTGTACATGGGTGTTCTTCATACAATATTCTCTGCTTGCTCTTCTCTCCCTGAATGCTCTCAATAATGTTACAATGTACAATGAGGGTGTCTATATTCGTTTTCCCTCTTGGACTCTAAAACTATCAAATCTAGACTTAAAATCCTATCTACCAACATTAAATCTATTAAATGCCGACTATCTACTAAGGACGAGTGTTAAGGTCCTAACCCGCACATAGGTAGATCAATGTATTCGGATGTAATAAAGGTCAATATTAATAGGACCTTTCAATAAAATAGAATAAGGTGGATGTAAGAAGACCTAATAGAAGCTTCCGCTTCTAGAAGGATCTTCCT
>ML782977.1:127069-172977 GCA_009831015.1 Picea engelmannii
TTGGTGAACATACTAAGGTGACCGTTGGAGGGGAAAACCTAGTTTCCAAAACGTCGCAATTGCGACATATATCTTCACAAACGTGGCAAGAGAGACGTTCCAGTGGAAAACGTGGCAAGAGAGATGTTCCAGTGGAAAACGTGAAAAGAGTGACATTAACGTGGCAAGAGAGATGTTAACGTGGCAAGAGAGACATCAACGTGGCAACACCGACGTTATCGGGCAACATGATTTTTTTTTTTTTAAATTTCCTCTATTTTGCGACAATATGGACAATTTTGTCCATAACGCCGCAAATAAAACGTCGAAATTTTTACAATATGTACTAGTGTGGAGAACACCATACCGGAGTTTGGCCAAGTCATCTGTGATGCCGTATAAAGAGAAATAATGTTCCATCTGGGTTACCCAACCAGTGGGATCCAAGCCATCAAATTTGGTCACATCCACCCGTGGAAGGTGTAGGTCATGTTGAAAGTGTTGGTGCTGAAAGGTATGGGAATGGGAGGAATGTTCGCCTTCGGTCTTTGGAGGTGATTCAGAGAAATGGTCATCTATAGGTATCTTCAGTTTGGTGTAGAGGGATGCAAAGACAGATTCAAGCTAGGTGGTCAGTTCTTGTTTGACTTCCTCCATTGAGGACTACATGGTTGTATTTATGGTTGTATTGATCGATGAATCGATGGAGGCAATAGTAGCACTAAGTTGTTTCACTTCTTTTTGGGTCTTGAGGAAACCGGATTGCAAGGTGTTGAAGCGAGTTTTCAGATCTTGGCTATGGGTATGGGCCATAAGGATGGGTGAACTGAAAAGGGGCGGGCGGGGTCAAATTTTTTTCCGAAAAATGATATGGATGAATTTGATAAGGGCAGAGAGATGAATCCAATGGAACAAATCTCAAATAATGATGAAAAAATTTNGTGTATTTACTTGGAAACCTGAACACAGTTACGTGGAAATAGATCTGGTCTGTTTTAATTTGTTTATGTTTCTGTCCCCCAAGGGTTAGGTATTCAAGGGTTCTATAGACAAGGGTTTTCCCTGTGCTATAGTTGTCTGATATACGTGTGGGGCCCAACAGTAGTACTCGGCCCAATATCTCATGGAACTAACTAAGGAGGATAGATCGTACCCTTAGCCATACTACCCAACTACCCAAGTACTAGAGAGTATCTTATTGAGTGCTCTTCTCGATTACACTATAGCAGTCTGGTAGCCGATAGGTTTATCTAAAGAGGGATTCAGGAAATCTAGGTCGATCCGTACATAGGTGTTGTCTGATGCGCTACCACTTGAAGGGGTACTAACAAGGGTTACAAGGGTGGCGAACAGATGTGCGCTTAAGAACCACTTGTATTTCATGTGTGTATGAATCCCTCAAACACGGGTTTATGTGTGTAACGACATATCTCTGTGGCTTAAAGACGCCGGAATACGTCTCTACCCTGAAAAAAAATTCCCACAATTTCTACCAAGGAAAGTGCTCTGATACCACTTGCAAGATACCAGATATAATAAATATGCAGAACAAAAATAAAATGCTAGAAATGGAAGAATAATAGTAATATATCCAGCATAATCTCCACAATAACACAGAAATGATATAAGAACAACAACATAAATAACACTTTGATTCAAAAAGCAATGTTCACAGGCCTCTTCGAGGGGGCAACCTCCAATCGAGCAACACTCTATTACAATAATCTCCAAGATAGGGTTTTCATACCCTCGACCCTTATTTATACTAAATATGTCTATCAAAAGAAGCATCTAGAGGAAGATCATTCTAGAAGCGGAAGCTTCTATTAGGTCTTCTTACATTCGCCTTATTCTATTTTATTGAAAGGCCTTATTAATATTGACCTTTATTACATCTGAATATATTGATCTAACTATGTGCGGGTTAGGAACCTAACAGGGAAGGTGAGGAAAAGAAGGCCAAAATTCAAGGAAGGATAAATTCTTTTGATGGTGCTTTCTAAGGTATGTTATTTACAGGTCATCTCACCATTTTCGCAATAAATTTTTTTATAGAATGATTCAGACCGTGAAATTTCTATTCCATTGAGGAAACATATCCAAGTATCTGTGGTACAAAATTCATCTTTTGGGTCATTGTATTTTTGGAGTTACACTCCGTGGAAAATAGAGTTTGTGGCTAGTCCTGAAACTAGTCAAACACAGGTGTTTCAGGTAAAAACCTCACAACTTCTTCATAACAGATCCAAATGTAGTAAGAAAAAATGTGTTGGTTAGATTACAGGTTTTATTATTCTGAGTAATATTTTCATATCAATTCAAAAAATATTCCATGTGGGGCATGCTCTACAAGGTCTCTCTCTAGAATAAGCCATTATTCATCAAGGTATGCCATTTTTTCTATAATTCATTTTCTGAGAGGTTCCAAGTAGTGACACCTAGAGGAATTTCATAAAACACATTGAATAACATTGTGTATCAGTTTCATATCTTTATTCATTACAGGTACAAAGTTATGATCATTTCAAGTAGGGTTGTTGACTAATCCAAAACTAGTCACGTGAGACTAAAGAAAAGTTTGATGAAGATGCTAGTCTCTTGTTGTCAAATTCAAGGAAGGTTTGTAGGTATATGATCATATACACTAGGTCTATTACAGAGTTACAAATCATATTTGGATGATGAAATTGATGAGGGCTTTTGGTTAAGGTACATGTTGGGTACATGGTTGAGACAAGTAGTTGATGAGGTGGCACATACATGAGGTGTATAGTTGATGATGTTGGTACATATTGATGAGTCATAGTTCATGAGTAGTTGACACATGATTGGTACATACTTGGTACATGGTTGGTTGCACTTGTGTATGGTATAGGTTGATTACAGGTTGTTTGGTACAAGTTGATTATAGGTTGTTTGGTACAGGTTGGTGCATGGTTGATGCACTTGTTTATGGTACAGGTTGAGGTACATGTTGATGCATGGTTTAGGTTTATTGGTATAGATTTACAGTGATATATCTCATATTGATAGTGTGACAGTGGTTTCATCATTCTACTTCTACTTCAGGGCGGTTGGATGGGGTAAGGACAGGTGGTTGTAGCCACCTTCTAGTTGTAGCCAGGGAATATAGGGGGTTGTAGCCTCCTTTTGGTTGTAGCCAGAGAATTGGGGAGTTGGAGCTTCACTCAGGTTGTATCCTCAAAAACTAGGGGGTTGGAGATTCCTTCCAGTTGTAGCTGGAAAACAAAGGAAGTTGGTGCTTCCAATGAATGCAATTCTTCAAGACATATAAGAAAAAACATTCTGTGGTTTTCTCTTGCTTCGAGTTTCCACGTAAAACACTTGTGTACTATGTATGTGTATGATTGTTCATTTGTTCATTGCTCATTATTGGATGATAATTATACATTGATATAAAACTTGGATTATTTGGTTTAAAAAGGATTATAATTGCTCTATTACTGATTCACCCCCCTTCTTAGTAATCCAACAAATTTAGTGAGAAATTATTTCATAGACCTTGTATAACTAGAATGATTTGGATTGATTTAAAAAGGTCTAGTCCTATTCCTAGACACAATGTTTTTTTGCAATTTATCCATTGTTTCAACATACTCACTAGAAGGATTTTCCTCATCACCAAAAGGAATATCAAGAAAAGCATTGTCACGAGACTGAACAAGAGAATGTCGATCACCTTTATTTGTTTCAGCTGAATGATTGAGAACATGATCTTCATTCCTAGGTCCATCGTCTTCATTAATGATCTCATTGATGGATCTTCCATGAAAATATTCAGTTGAAGGAAAATCATCATCACCCATAAGACCATCAATGCCATTAAGATTTTCACTTGGAGAACCTTTTCCATCATCATCATCGGTACCTTGAAAATCTTCATTTGGAGGAAAATCATCATCAACATTGTGTCCACCATTGACATAATCATCTTAACTACTTTCAAAATCCCCACTTGAGGGAAAATTTTCATCATCCTGCTTAGTTCCTTGAAAATAGTCATTAGTATCTTGAAAATCCTCACTTGGAGGAAAATCATCATCATTAACATTGTTTCCTTTTAATTTCTCACTTGGGAAAGAGTGTCCACCAATGGCATAATCATCTTCACTACTTTGAAAATACACACTTGACGGAAATATTTTATCATACTCATTATTGTCTTCAAAATCCTCACTAGGAGGAAAATATTCATCATCCTCATCGATACCTTGAAAATCTTCACTTGGAGGAAAATCATCATCACCAACATTGCTTCCTTTAAATTCCCCATTCGACAAAGACTGTCCATGATTTCCATAATCGTCATCACTACTTTTAAAATCCCCACTTGGGGGGGATTCTTCATCATCCTCATTCATTCCTTAGAAATCCTCACTTGGAGGAAAATATTCATCAGTACCATCAAAATCCTCCCTTGGAGGAAATTCATCATCACCAACATTGTTGTCCTTAAATTCCCCACTCGGGAAAGAGTGTCCACCATTTTCATAATCATCTTCACTTGTTTTAAAATTTCCACTTGAGGGAAATTCTTCATCATATTTACTGGTGTCTTGGAAATACTCATCGGTACCTTGAAACTCCTCACTTGGAGGAAACTTTTCAACCTAGTCATTTAATTATTGATTATAGTCTCCACTTCAACCTACATTTTGATTGTTTTCATTACTATTAAATTGTTGAATAGATTGATCACCGTCATATTCCTCTTCATCATTGGTGGCTTCAAATTCCTTTAATTTAGGACATTCTTGAGGAACATGATAAATAACATTGCTTGCACTATCATAAAACTTTTGATTAGCTGAAAAATACAACACCTCATTTGCATTACTATCATTCCCATCGCATTTGCTAGTCCCAAAAGAAGATGTATATGAACAATTTGTTGATGTCTCAGAAATAAAATCTTATTTATCTGATGAAGCCATCACTTCTCACTAAGAACATAGAATGATACAAATTATCACCGTCCCAATGACATTCTTATAACTTGCACAATGATCTTTTCGCTCTAAAATCCTCCCCCGCAAAAAACATTTCCCTCCAAAATCCCCCCACCCAAAAAAAAAATATTCCTTCCAAAATTCCCCCACCCAAAAAAAAAATATTCCTTCCAAAATTCCCCCTTCAAATTTTTCCTTCCAAAATTTCCCCCCAATTTTTTCCCTTTATTATTTTCCCTTAAAAATTAAAAACAACTTTTACTCTTTTATTTAATTATTTACTTATTAATTACAATATTTCTCATTTTTGTTTATTTATCTCACATTCATTAAACATAGCTATTATCCATATAATTTTAGGTATATATGTAGACAATCTTCTTCATTTTTATTTATCCCACATCCGTTATACTAACAATAATTTATATCATCTGTGTTATATATACACAGTCTTGTTTTGTCTTTTTAGATTGTGTGACATCTTTGGTAGTATTCGTTAAAGGATTTGGAGCAAGCTACAAGGGAAACACATCGATAATACATTCGAGGAGAATCTAGCATTTCATAGGTTAGTTATTTTTTAAATTCTTACAGTTTACCAAAACAACAATTATAAGATAATCTTTGAATCACATAAGATTTTTTCATGCAAAAATTATAAAAATCCTGATTGTTTTTATATGTTTTCTATTTTTTTCCAAAAAAATCACAACTTATTTAAATAATTGATACTTTTTTCAAAGAAATTTTAACAAAATTCTTAATATTTATTGAAAAAAGAAGAAAAAAAAGACAAATTTAGGTATAGTTTTGTACAAAAAATTATCTTTTTTTATTGTTTTTTTACTTTTATTTTTATTTTTGGCCCATGTTGGTTACTAGGAAATGTAGGGGGCTTGTCCGTGGGGGCTAGGGTGATTCTAGGCATCACCCTATCCCCCCCACAACCAAGGCACGACCCCACGAGACCTTGCCTTGGTTGTGGGGGGGCTGGGGCAATGCTTGACATCGCCCCAGTCCCTTGACCACCAAGGAACGACCAAGCCGAAGGCTTGGTAGTGGGGGATGGGGTGATGCATGAGATATCCCTATCCCCCCATGACCAAGGCATAGTTCCATGGGATCGTAACTTGGTCGTGGGGAGGTTGGGGTGATGCCCAACATCTCCCGAGCCCCCACTGTGGTCAAGGCATAGTCATGTGGCACCACACAACTGTGGCTTGGCCGCAGTGGGGGTTGGGGCGATGCTCGACATCGCCATATCCTAAGAAGCCTCATGGAAAAGATAAGGTGATATCATACATTGCCCTAACCCCCCCACGACCAACCCTCGAGGTTTGGCCCTAGGGGTTGGGGCAATACCCGACATCACCCCAGCCCCCACATATAAGTTCTAGGGATTTTTCATGGGGGCTGGGGTGCTGTCAGGAATCAACTTGGCCTCGGAATGCCTAGGCTTAGTCCCAACATTAGTCTAATAACTCCATGTGTCAAAATGTTTAAATATTTTTTTAAAATTAGTTCTTATATTCAATGTTTTTTTTTTTAGTTTATTTTAATGTAAAAGGACTAATTTTTTTTTTCCTATTGGAAAAATGACAGGAAAGACATTATCTGTGAATATATCTAGATCACAACCTGCAATAATGACATCCAAAATTGCAACTGGAACCTCCATGAATGCTAGGAAGCAAATTGATAACATAACACCTAAGTTGTCAAGTGAAATAAAGAATGTTAGAGAGTGGAAATATGTGGAAGGTGAAAACAAACTGGAATATTCTTGGTTTTTTAAATACAAGCAAGGAAAAATGGATATCATATATATTTGTATTGTGTCGAATTAGAACATGTGCAAGGAAATTATCAGGCACTTGGCTTGTTACAATATATATGTTTGGTGCTAGCCACATATATTGTTTACGCACTCATCAAAAAAGGCGTAACTTATATCAAGATTAGATATTGTTTCAAATTTGTAATATCTCACTCTTGCACGCACTGATCAAACTTATTATTTGAGGACACTTGCATGAAAGTCATCTAGGTCATTATATTATTGGTTGTTTTGATTATGATTATCATATATTGTGGATTTGACGATATGTTATTTTTGTTGTATTTACATTGACAGGTGCTATTGACGGGGTTCTCCTGATTGTCCAAGACTCTGGACGTTAGAGGATGTCGAGGCATTGATGAAACTCCTTGGACTCTAGATCGAGTCATGGAGTGGATTGCCAGGGTTTGAATGTTGTTGATGTGACATATGTTCATATGATTAGATATTATGATGTTGATTGTTATCGATGACATGTTTTGTTGATGGATGCAGGCTGACGATAACTTGCTGACTAGACTCACATTTGGAGTAAAGGGGTCATGCACAACAACCAAAGACATTGAGGGAGAGGTGTGGCAGCAACCCTGCCACATCCTGTTAGCACTCCCATCCTGGCTCGAACTATATTTTAATGATTACCTAGTTTGAGAGACCCACGATGTCGTGAGGGTATACTGTGACAGTTTCTCACAATGATTCTAAGGGGCACACAATAAGGCAGAGTCCTTATTCCTTAGAGGCCCTTAGTCTCCAACAAGATCACATGACAAAGTATTGACTCTAGGGGTTTGATGTCTATAAATTTAGTCAAGAGGCGAGTGACACCCTTGGAGCACATAGTGCATCTTGAAAGGCACGTCACGCAAATAAAACAGAAAGAGGCCAGTGGCACCCTTGGAGCACGTAGTGCGTCCTGAAGGGAACGTTGTGATTTTAATTGTGGTAATTTAATTGTAAGGGAATAATGGGACACCGAGGAGTATTTTTAGGAATTCTTTTATGTGGGTGAGAAAAATAGGAAAACATAATTAATTAATAATTTGTTTTTCTAGTGCAACTAGGGGATTGAGCGACATGTGTATGGGTTTTTTTTTTCATAATTAAATAAATGAAAAAAGAATCTAATGAGGTTTTGGGAAAATAATCTCTTGAAAACTCTATTAAAAGGACGGTAGAGGAAGATTATGGATCACATCTGTCTTGTGTAATGTTATGCTGCTGAAATTTTATCTTGACTGAGTTTTCTCTTGTGAGAGTTGGGATACCCAGCTCGAGTAACGAGTGGTAGCTCGACCTTGTGAGACGATCTGGGAGATAGCATTCTATGGTATTGGGTGCATGGCTCCTTTGCGTCTCGGGGGCTTAGGGGGAAGAAGAGTATCCCTAGCGTTGGTTGGGAGGTACCGGTGAGGTCTTATTGGTCGACAAGAAGGATCTGGATGGAGCGAACATGTGGGACATCGTCTACGGGATCATCGCCTTCGGATTCGGTACACATATTTAAATTTTTTTATATTTCAGTATAATTATCTTGTGTATGATATTATAATGATGATGAATCATTCCAGTTGACGCTATTTTATCTGTTCATAGTAATTCTTTATATCTAATCTTTTATTTAGTTTGTATTTCTATTGTTCACTTAACTATAGTAAAGAAGTGATATTATTATTAAATTTGTATTTTTGTTCAATTAAGTATAGTTGAGAATTGATTATATCATTCTGTTTGTGATTGATTAGTATCATAATTCTAAGATGCTCTTGAGATTACTATACATTTGATTCCTGCACATATTTGAGGAGTGGATCCATACCTTTTAGTAATTTTTTGATAATGAATGTTGTATGGGCATTCAGGTATTGAAGACTAATCATCCCTCCAAACCAGTTTTAATCTACAAATTCCGAGTACAAAGAATAATATCACTATTATCGAATTCCTTGCCAGGGCATTGCATTGCAATAGAAAACCAAACAATTACTCAATGTCAGTGCATACTTTGCAACTTCTCTAAGAACAATTTCCTTAACTCTTAATTAAATCCCAAACTATAACTAGATTTCCACAAGTTCAAAATCCTTAGTTCAAATTCTTTACAATAACCCAACTCCACAAGCTTGACAGTAAAATCTCAGTTTACACCCAAGAACGATGGAAGAAACTTAGACAAATTAGTCTTCGAGTTGACTACCAAATTATCCACAAATTTCTTCAAAGAGCTTGAATGAATCATGCTTGTTGAACTAAGGCAACTCACTGGCATCCAAGCTAGAGACTTGAAAAATGCAATAGGCCCTGCAATCATATGATAGTATTGAGATGTAGAGACTGACTGCATTCAATTCAAGGATTTGATGAGAGGTTAAGCATAGGTAAGCTCCTTATGTTTGGTTGGTAGTCAGACAAGGCTAGGGATATCCCTGGCTTCACTTGGTGATCCAGGAATGACAGGAACAAAACCTTGGCTACCAAACAAAGGACGCATGTATGAATCTTCAAATCTGCACAACAAGTCATGCACTGTAGATGTAGGCTCTTAAAAGAACATACGTAAGTTGTTTTTCAGTGGAATATAGTACCTGATAGTTCAATCGGAACCATGATCTAACGCCTTATCATCTATGGGTAGGGTTGTTGGAAAAATTTATAAAAATATTGTTGCATATATGAGCTCTGCATTTACTTAGGAAAATTAACCCTTCGTAGAGACCGATGCAACCACTTCAAGGGTAAAGAGTCTTATGTTTACTCCGGTGAAACACAAAGAGCTAAAATTTAGGGCCATGGAGTTGGATTAAACGCGTGGGTACACGAAGGCAAAATCTCCCTCGATATTTTTGTTAGTCGACAAGTTTCTAGGGCTCTCTGTTCAGAGAAGTACAACCACATGATTTTGTTTTGTGATAGATAGGCATGTCTAATCTGTCAGATATATGCAGCCTAAACTTGACCCGCGCATAGGGTTTTAATTATATAAGTGTCTCATATCTAAGAAGAAATATTATTCCTTAGTTTAAAGAGTGATTTATATGTTGGCATTCCAATTCATTAATACTATATTTATTTGATGGTTTTATCTATCGTAGAATATCCATGTTTACATTGACATGACTAAGATCTGGGACATATCTTCACAATCTACCATTGACCTAGAACCCTCTCTATTAAACTATAATTGAAGATCCAATAATTGTCAGTCTAAGAATTGGTAAGATATTTCATCATCTATCTTAGTATTTCTAATGCCTGCGTCCACTCCAGGTTTTTAGTCGTGGTGTAATAATTTATTGTATGCATTTATTTTGAATCATGGTGCTTGTTTATTATCTTATTCTGTGTTAGAACAACGCCTTAATTATAGGAACACGTGTAAGGCAATATGGTTCTATGTGTTGCATTAGTTTTTATATATGTATGTTTTATTAATAGGGAAGTGTAAATCTTATTGTTGGGTTGACTGTTCTAGAACAATGCAAACATTGGCAGTATATTTTTAATGGTTTTTGATCTGTTTTAGAACAATGCCAGTAATGGCAGGAAAATTATATTGTTTTAACAACGCCAGGTGCATTTAATTATAATGTTTTAACAACTCCAGGTGGATTATAACTGCGCCAATAATGGAAGTGGAGATTGTAGTTTCCCTTAATGATTTTTTCTAGTGTTTTTATAACTCTCACTAAGTAAGTTAAGCATTGTTATAAACTAAGGAAAGAACTGTTTATTTTGTGTTTTAAGAAAATAACTAATGTATTTTATTTTTCAGAAAAGCATTGTTAAGGTTTGTGATATTTAAGAAGGAGATTGTTATAAACTAAGGAAAGCACTGTGTATTTTATATTTTAAAGAAAGGAACTAATGTATTTTATTTTAAGAAAAGCATTGTTGTATTTAAGTTAAGCTTGTGATATTTTAGAAAGGCATTGCTTTATTTTAAGTTAAGCATTGTGATATTTTAAGTAAGCATGGATTAGCCTTAGTATTTTTAAAATAAGGTAGGTAAGTGTTTTTATATGCTCTTAACTTCGGTTGAGGTTGGATTTTGCTTGGGTTGAAGGTCTAGATATGTTATGTTGTTCCCTAGTTGCTATCTCTCTTGTCGCATTGTGGCAGCATGATTCCTTATAACTGGATCATGGCACACAATAATCAATGAGTGTGTATAACAATAGGGCCTTGGGACATGTGCCTCACGATGGCGTTGATGTCAATTACTAAATCAATGTATTGTATTCTGTGTTGTAATGGATGATTGTGTTTTGTTATCGACCACCGTGAATCTTCATAGTATGTGTGTCATTTTTTTTGGTTGTGCCTGAATAATCTCGTTGTTGTATTTTATCTTAGTCATATGGACTTGCTGTGTCGGGTGGGATGTAGACATCTCCTTGTTCCTCATAACAGTCGCCATCCTTGATACCTTAAATGGTTGAAATCGATGGGAACCTAGGCTTGAGCATTTCTTATGTGTCCTGGAGGTCCTAACCTTGCAGGGTAGGATGGGAAGGTAGTTGTTTTTACTTTATCTATTGGATTTTCATATGTTACATACAACTGCATGATGTGATGGTATGTTGGGTCGCTAATTTTTCTGTTTCCTAAATTGCATGTGTTGTGTTCATCGTCGAGTTGCATTGATTGGCTATTGTTGTTGTTACTTCCTGCTTTAAAAATAAAATAAAAGAAAAAAAAATTGCACTTGTTATGCGTTGCATGTTTTCGTAATGATGAGGGTCGTTACCTATGGTATCGGAGCCAGTTCAACCCGTGACTTGGGATGACTACGACTTCCATTGATTAGATATTTGAATATAATGTTGCTAATTAAATTGATTTGTATTTGTGCAGGTAATCATGGTTAAAGGACATCGCAGAGGCATATGACAGGGTGCTAAGGGAGGAGGCGTGACGCCTCCAGTAGCATCCATGCCTGAGGGGTCTAACCCCTAGGGAGACGAACAGGTTGTTGGGCAGGAATATATAGTTGTGGGTGATGTGGTTGGGTTGATGAGGTCCTTTCAGAGGATGTCTAAGGAACTGATTAGTTGTTTGGATAGAGATGAGGCCAGGGTGTCAACACCTCTTGAGGGTCCACCACGCACTCTGATCGGTATAGGTAGCATTCACCGCAAACTTGGGAAGGTAAAATTTCTTGAGTTCTTTGGTTCCCCATATGGCGTAGCCTCCGAGGCATGGTTGGAGAATATGGAAATGCGATTTTCACTTCAGGACTATACCTCCAACATGAAGGTCCACATGATGGTATTTCAACTGAAGGGGATCACTCTTCTATGGTGGAAGACGCTCTTGCCACAATTGAACATGGCAGTAGAAGACGTGTCATGGGAACTATTCGAGGAATAGTTCCAGGAGAGGTATCTATCTAAGCAATTCATTAAGCGTTAGCTGAATGAGTTCAATGCCTTTCGACAGGATGGCCATACGGTGCCCGAGTACGAGGCCTGTTTCATGGAGCTACTTCGGTATGCTCTGCACCTGAATACCAAGAAACTTAAGGTCAACAAGTTCGTGTTCAGCCTAAACATCAGTATTTGTACAAAGGTGAGGATTTTGATGCCTCAAACCTTGCATGATGTTGTCCAGAAGGCCCTCATAGCATAGGAGGAGCTTATCAGCAGGGTTCAGAGAAGGACTCTAGTGAGACCAACGAGACAAGCGTCATCTGGTGCGCAGCAACATCAGGCACCAGCTAGACATTCACCAAGATATCGTGGAATCCAAAGAGGATACACTTACACTACGCCACGACAATCGATGCCTTAGCAGCAAACTCCTTACAGAAGACCAAAACACCAACAAAAACGTCAACCGCAATAGCAACAGTTTAGGCCTATTCAGCAGAATAGACTAGGGTTCCAGGCCCATGGGCTATCAGCTTCTACTTTGGGTACCGGGAGTACTGGACTGAAGAAAGGGTGTTGGACATGTGGAGAGCCACATTACCAGTGTTACTACCCAGTGGAGAGGACTAGAGCCTCTAGATCAGTTGGACACACTACCATGGGAGATTTGGGCAGGGCCCATCAAATTCATGCAGCGGTGAATAACCGCCAGGAAGAGAACTAGTCGATTGTGCTCGAGACGTCAGGTACCGTTGCTGAAAAGACCCTTAGTATTTTGATGGATCCAAGTGCTACAAAGGGTTTTATTTATGGTGCAGTGCTAAAAAGAATTAAGGTAAAGGCAGTCGAACAGGATGATTTTAGCTTTGTAGAAATGGCTTTGGGAGCCAAACAAAAGGTTGGAGGGAAGGTTGTGGGCTATAGCCATAACCTGGGAGAGTTGTTCACAAGGGCCAACTTGTACATCATGATCTTAGGGTATTATGACGTCGTGATCGGTATGGACTGGTTGGAATCACATGAGGCGATACTCAACTGTAAGACAAAAAGGTTGAGCTCGGTCGATGATGAGGGAAATAGACGCATGATTGTAGGTCAAAAACATGGAGCTTCTCTGAGGTTCATATCTTCCTTGCAGCTATGAAAGAGCATGCACAAGGGATGCAAGCTATATACAATCCTTTCTTTAAATGAGAAGGGCATAGCGGAAGGTCTAGAAAACCTTCTAGTGGTGCGAGATTTTGTGGACATCTTCCTCGAGGAGTTACCTAAGATGTCGTCGGAGAGGGAATTGGAATTTACCATCGACCTAAAACCAAGAATTGAACCGATAGAGAGAATGCCTTATCAGATGTCGACCCATGAGTTACAAGAGTTGAAAATGCAATTGAAGGAGTTGTTGGACCTAGGAATTATATGTCCAAGTGTGTCACTGTGGGGTGTGCCTGTTATTTTCAAACGGAAGAAGGATGGGTCCTGGAATCTCTGCATTGACTACCATCAATTGAACAAGGCAACGATCAAGAATCAATATCCATTGCCAAGGATTGATGATCTATTTGATCAGATGAAAGGCACGCCAATGTTTTCAAAGATCGACTTGAGATCAAGGTATCACCAATTATACATCAAGGAGGACGACATCCCTAAGACCGCCTTTAATATGTGGTTTGGACATTACGAGTTTACCATTTTACCGTTTGGATTGATGAACTCCATAGGGGTATTTATGAGTTTTATGAATGGAATGTTCCATGAATACTTGGAAAAGTTCGTCCAAGTATTCATTGACGATATTTTGATATATTCTCGGATGATGGAGGAGCATGAAGAGCACTTGTGCCTGGTACTACAGTATCTACAAGAGAACAAATTGTTCGGAGAACTGTCCAAATGCTCATTTTATCAATCGAAGATTCATTACTTAGGGCATGTCATCTTCGACAAAGGTATCATTATGGATCCAACAAAGGTCGAGGCTATTATGGAATGGCCTGCACTGACGAATGTACCTGAAGTGCGTATCTTCATGGGTTTAGCAGGATACTATTGACGGTTCATCGAGGGTTTTTCAGAGATAGAAAATCTGATCACGGAATTGTAGAAGAACAACAAGAAGTTTGTTTGGACCGAGAAATGCACGGAGGTGTTTCAGAGGCTCAAGGAGATGTTGATGACAACACTGATACTAAAGGTCCCTGACATGGAAGTGGACTTATTGGTATGCATTGACGCATCCAAGGAAGGCTTAGGAAGAGTCTTGATGCAATATGGTCGAATGATTTCTTACATCTTGAGAAAATTGAGAAGGCATGAGGAGAACTATGCAATGCACAATTTGGAGTTGTTAGATATTGGTTATACCTTGAGATTTTGGATACACTACCTTATTGAACAAAAATTCAAACTAAAAATGGACCATTGTGGCCTACAACACATCTTTACTCAAAGCGAATTGAAAGCGCGGCAATGACGTTGGTTGAAATTTCTTAGTGAGTACAATTTCGAGATTACTTACATAAAAGGAACAATGAACATAGTGGTTGATGCATTGAGTCGGAGACCATGCATATTTTCAGTGATCCCTCTTCATATGAATCTCCGTGAAAAGATTCTAACTTTACAACATGATGATGACTGGTACAAAGAGGTCAAGGATTTTATCGGATAAAACACAATGATGGTAGCAAAATTTGAGGGATTTACTGTGGACAATGATGGATTATTGCGATTTAAAAGTTGAATTTACGTACTGCCCAACAATGAGTTGAGGAGTTTGATGCTAAAGGAGTTTGAGCAGTGTACATGGCTCATACTGAAGTCACGAAGATGAGGGAAGACCTTGAATACTTATTCTTCTGGAAGGGAATGAAGGCAGACATAGTCAAATACGTGGCAATATGTCTAGAATTTCAATAGGTGAAGGTTGAACATAGGCATCTGACATGATTACTACAACCACAAGCTATTCTGAAATCAAAATGGGAGGTCATTTTGATGGATTTCATTATTGGATTGCCACTGACAACAAGGAGACACAACTCGATTTTTGTAGTAGTCGACACTCTGACGAAGAGTACACATTTTATCCCTATGGGTACGACGTATCAGGCACCTGACATAGCTATAGTTTTCATGATCGAGATTGTGAGGCTACATGGCATGCCTAAGAGGATTATATCCGATAGAGGATCAGTGTTTACATAATGATTTTGGACTAGTTTCCAAGAGGCCTTGGGAACCCAACTTAACTTTAGTACCATGTATCACCCGAAGACAGACGGGCAGACCGAACAAACAAACTAAATCTTGGAGGATATGTTGCGTATGTACGTGATAGACCAACATAAGAATTGGGAAGAATTCTTTCCACTGGTAGAATTTTCATATGACAACAGTTATCAAAGCACCATTAAGATGGCGCCTTTCAAGTTCCTTTACGGGTGACTGTGTCAAATTCCTTTAAGATGAGATCGAATTGAGGATATATTCCTAGTGGGACCAGAATAAATCCAAGAAATGGAATATCAAATGGAAACAATAAGACAAAGGATCAAGGAAGCATAGGATCGACAGAAGATTTATGCCGATGCGCATCTTATCGACCATAGTTATGAGGTTGGTGATCGATTCTTCTTGTGGGTGAAAGTGCATAAGAGTTCGATCAAGTTTGGAAAGGGTGCTAAACTCTCTCCTAGTTTTTTGGAATTGTTTGAGATTGTGGAAAAGAAGGGGCCCATGGCCTATCGACTAGCCTTGCCTGATTCTTTGAGGCATATGCACAATGTTTTTCAGGTATCTGTTTTGAGACATTATGTTAGTAATCCTACACATGTTATTGACATGAGTTCCTTGCAGGTATCAGACGAGGGTGCACTCACAATGGAGCCAATCTGCATCCTATACCATCGCATTCGACTAATACGACGTCAAAGAATAGATCAGTTCAAGCTCTAGTGGGACAACTATAGTCCACGCTTGACGACCTCGGAGGACACATATGATATGCGTCAACAGTTTCCATTCTTGTTTGATAGATAGACATATGATACTATGATATAGTTTATTTCGACACTTACATATTTTGAAACTTCAGGACGAAGTTTAAAACAAGAGGGGGTGTATGTAACATCCCTCTCTTACGCGCATTGAGCGGACTTATTCTATGAGGACACTTGCATGCGAGTGATCCGAGTCATTATACTATTGTCTGTTTTGATTATGATTATGAGATATTGTGGATTTGATGATATGTTGTTTTTTTGTATTTACATCAACATGTGCTATTGAAGGGGTTCTCCTGAGTGTGCAAGACTATGAATGTTAGAGGATTCTGAGGCATCGATGAAACACCTTAGACTCTAGATCGAGTGAGGGAGTGGACTGTCAGGGTTTGAATGTTGTTGATGTGACGTATGTACATATGATTATATATTACAATGTTGATTGTTATCGCTGACATGTTTTGTTGATGGATGCAGGCTAATGATAGCTTTCCGACCAGACTCACATTTGGAGTAAAGGGGTCATGCACGAGAACCAAAGACATTGAGGGAGAGGTGTGGCAACAACCCTGCCACAACCTACTAGCACTCCCTCTGTGGATCGAACTGTAGGTTAATGATTACCTAGCTTGAGAGACCCACGATGTCGTGAGGATAGACATTGACAATCGCTCATGATGATTCTAAGGGGCACACAATAAGGCAGGGTCCTTATTCCTTAGAGGTCCTTAGTATTCCACAAGATCACCTGATGGATTATTGACTCTAGGGGTTTGACGTCTACCAATTCAGTCAAGAGGCAAGTGGCACCCTTGGAGAATGTAGTGCGTCTTGAAGGGCATGTCGCGCAAATAAAACAGAAAGAGGCGAGTGGCACCCTTAGAGAATGTAGTGTGTCCTGAAGGGCACATCACAATTTTAATTGTAGTAAGTTAATAAACCTAGTTCCTAGAAAACTATGCCTCCTTAGGACCTGGTCGGCCTTAAAATAGATGATGGTATGAGTAAAGTTTAATAAATAAAAGTTCCCTTAAAAATTGTCGCCCAACCTAGTGAAATTAAAACCTAGGTCTAAGTAGAAAATGTGAACAAAGAAAAACTAAATAGACATGTAATAAGAAGGGGGGTAAAAAATTCAAACTTTAATTATTAAAGTAAAAATTATAATGGAGGATTAAATTTATTAAAAGGGTAAATGGTTATTTTTGTCTACACTTGCTAAATCTGATTTTCAGTTGAAAAGAAAAAGGGGAAAACTTAAAGAAAAAGGGAAACTTAAAGAAAATGGAAAACTTAAATAAAAAGGGAAACTTAAAGAAAAGGGTAAACTTAAAGAAAAAGGGGAATGTCTAACTTAGTAAGGAATCTAGCCTTTGGAACTTTCTATTTATGAACTCAACTAGGATTTAAGTAAGGCATAATTCATTTAAGAATTGTAAGGGAATAATGGAACATCGAGGAACATTTTTAGGAATTCTTTTAGGTGGGTGAGGAAAATAGGAAAAATTAATTAATTAATAATTTCTTTTTTCTGGTGCAACTAGGGGATTGGGCAACATGTGTACGGGGGAGGTTTTTTTCATAATTAAATAAATGAAAAAGGAATCTAATGAGGGTTTGGGAAACTAATCACTTGAAACTATATAAAAAGGATGGTAGAGGAGGAGTATGGATCACAGCTGGCTTACGTAAAGTTACAGTATCGGAATTTATCTTGACTGATTTTTCTCTTATGGTATTTGGGATACCTAGCTCGGGTAACAAGTGGTAGCTCAACCTTGTGAGGAAAAATGGGATCTAGCATTCTCTGGTATTGGGTGCATGGCCCCTTTGTGGCTCAAGGGGCTCAGGGGGAAGAAGAATAGCCTTAGTGTTGGTTGGGAAGTACCGGTGAGGTCTCATCGGTCGACAAGCGGGATCTGAACAGAGCGAATGCACGGGACAATGTCTACTGGATCATCAACTTCAGATTTGGTACAGGTATTTAAATTTTGTTATATTTCAGTCAAATTATCCTGTGTATGATATTATAATGATGATGAAGCATTCTAGTTGATGCTATTTTATCTGTTCATAGTAATTCTTTAAATCTAAGCTTTTATTCAGTTTGTATTTCTATTGTTCAGTTAACTATAGTAAAGAAGTGATATTATTATTCGGTTTGTATTTTTGTTCAGTTAAGTATAGTTGAGAATTGATTATATCATTTTTTTTGTGATTGATTAGTATCATAATTCTAAGACGCTCTTGAGCTTAATATACATTTGATTCCTGCACAGATTTGAGGAGTGGATCCATACCTTTTAGTAAGTTCTGATAATGAATGTTGTATGGGAATTCAAGTATTGAAAATTGATCATCCCTCCAAACCAATTTTAATCTACAAATTCTGAGTACAAAGAATAATATCGCTATTATTGTAACTCCTTGCCAGGGCATTACATTGCAAGAGAAAACCAAACGACTACTCAATGTCAGTGCATACTATAACTAGATTTACACAAGTTCAAAATCCTTAGTTCAGATTCTTTACAATAACCAAACTCCACAAGATTGACGGTAAAATATCAGTTTACACCCAAGCACGATGGAAGAAACTTAGAAAACTTAGTCCTGGACTTGATTACCAAATTATCCACAAATTTCTTCAAAGAGCTTGAATGAATCATGCTTGTTGAACTAAGGCAACCCACTGGCATCCAAGCTAGAGACTTTAAAAATGCAGTAGCCCGTGCAATCATATGATAGTATTGATATGTAGAGACTGACCGCATTCAATTCAAGGAATTGATGAGAGGTTAAGCGTAGGAAATATCCTTATGTTTGGTTGGTAGTCAGACAAGGCTATGGATATCCCTAGCTTCAATTGGTGATCCAGGAACGAGAGGAACAAAACCTCGACCACCAAACACAAGACACATGTATGAATCTTCAAATTTGTGCCACAAGTCATGCACTGTAGATGTAGGCTATTGAAAGAACATACGTAAGTTGTTTCTCAATGGAAAAATAGTACCTAATAGTTCAATCAAAACTCTGATCTAACGCCTTATCATCCATGGGTAGGGTTGTTGGAAATATTTATAAAACTATTGTTGCAGATCTGAGCTCTGTATTTAAGTAGGAAAATTAACCCTTCGTAGAGACCGATGCAACCACTTCAAGGGTAAAAAGTATTATGTTTATTGCGGTGAAATGAAAACAACTAAAAATCTGGGCCATGGAGTTGGATTAAATGCCTGGGTACGTGAAGGTAAAATCTCCCTTGAGATTTTTGTTGGTCGACAAGTTTCAAGGGCTCTCTGTTCAGAGAAGTACGACTACCTTATTTTTTTTTGGGATAGACAAGAAGGTATAATTTGTCAGATATTTGCAACCTTAACTTGACCTGCACATAGGGTTTTAATTAGTTAAGTGTCTCATATCTAAGAAGAAATATTATTCCTTAGTTTAAAGAGTGATTTATATGTTGGTATTCTAATTCAATAATACTATCTTTATCTGATGGTTTTATCGATCATAGAATCTCCATGTTTACATTGAAAGGACTAAGATCTGGGACATATCTTCACAATATACCATTGATCTAGAACCTTCACTTTTAAACAGTAATTGAAGATCCAATCATTGTTGGTCTAAGAATTGATAAAATATTTCATCATCTATCTTAGTATTGCTAATCCCTGCGTCCACTTCATGTTTTTAGCCATGGTGTAATAGTTTATTGTCTGCATTTATTATGAATCATGGAGTTTTTTTATTAACTTATTCTATGTTAGAACAATGCCTTAATTATAGGAACATGTGTAAGGCAATATGGTTCTATGTGATGTACTAGTTTTTATATATGTATGTTTTATTAATAGGGCATTGCAAATCTTATTGTTGGGTTGACTGTTCTAGAACAACACATACATTGGTAGTATATTTTCAATGGTTTTTTATATTTTTTAGAACAACGCTAGTGATGGCAGGAAAATTATATTATTTTAACAATATTAGGTGGATTTAATTATATTTGTTTTAGCAACGCTAGGTGGATTATAATTGCGCCATTAATGGCAGTGGAGATTGTAGTTGCCCTTAATGAAATTTTCTAGTGTTTTTATAACTGTCACTAAGTAAATTAGGTGTTGTTATAAACTAAGGAAATAACTGTTTATTTTGTGTTTTAAGAAAATCACTAATGTATTTTATTAAGAAAAGAATTGTTAAGATTTGTGATATTTAAGAAGGGCATTGTTAAAAATTATGGAAAGCACTGTTTATTTTATATTTTAAAGAAAGGAACTAATATATTTTATTTTAAGAAAACCATTGTTGTATTTAAGTTAAGTTTGTGATATTTTATAAAGGCATTGCTTTATTTTAAGTTAAGCATTGTGATATTTTAAGTAAGCATGGATTAGACTTAGTATTTTTAAAAGAAGGTAGGTAAGTGGTTTTATATGCTCTTAACTTCGGTTGAGGTTGGATTTTTCTTGGGATGAAGGTCTAGATATGTTATGTTTCTCCATAGTCGCAATCACTCTTGTTGCATTGTGGTAGCATGATTCCTTATGATTGGATCATGGTGCGCAATGATCAATCAGTGTGTATAACAACCAGGCCTTGGGGCATGTGCCTCATGATGGCATTGATGTCGATTATTGAATCAATGTATTTTATTTTGTGTTGTAATGCATGATTGTGTTTTTTTCTCACCCGTCATGAATGTTCATAGTACGTGTGTCGTTTTTGCCGGTTACACCTGAATAATCTCATTTTTGTCTTTTAGCTTAGTCGTCTGGACTTGTTGTGTCAGGAAGGATGTAGACACCTCCTTGTTCCTCATAACAGTCACCAACCTTGAGACCTTAAATGGTCAAAATCGATGGGAACCTGGGCTTGAGAATTTCTTATGTGTCCTGGAGGTCCTAACATTGCAGGGTAGGATGAGAAGGTAGTCTTTTTTATTTTTTCTATTGGATTTTTCATATGTTACATCCAACTACATGATGTGGTAGTATGTTGGGTCATTAAGTTGTCTGTTTCCTAAATTGCATGCGTTGTGTTCATCGTCGAGTTGCGTTGATTGACTGTTGTCATTGTTACTTCCTTATTTAAAAAAAAAGAAAAACAAAATGCACTTGTTATGCATCGCATGTTGTCGTAACGACGAGGGTCATTACAAAATTGAGAAATTATAAGAAGAATGAATGTTTTTCAGAATTATGTGCATCCATCATTAATTACATTGAGAAAGGAAATGTAAGTTTTTTTATTTTTAATTTTGTATCGTTTATTATTTTTATTATGATGGTAATTTTTTAATTTTATTTAACATGAAAACATTATATTTTATTTTTAAAGGATTTTGATCAAACTTTCACAAATGTTAGTGGGGATTTAATCTACAAATAATAACATCATGGATGTCATCAACACTTTTCATATTGAAAAGACAGAAGAAGGAAGGAAAAAGAAACATCAAGTAATGGAGGTTGAAGCTACAAGAATAGATAAAGAAGAACATGAAAGAAGAAAGAAAAGTCCTCATTCTAGAAATCCTAAAAGGGTAACATTTGAAAATGAGGAAACTTCAAATGCATATTTTGTTTAGATTAGTCCTAATGAGATTATCTATCCTTCTCACAAAAATAATAAACAAGATAAACACGAAAGAGTGATGGTCATTGATGAGTCCATTCCTATTGATTATGAATAAATCATTGATTTAGATGAAACCCATTTAAATCATAAGAAAAATAAATCAAATGTTGTTGATGATGTTCAAGAATCCATCGTTAGCTCTGAGTATTATAGTGAAAGTACTAAAGGTAGCAGAGAAATAATAACACCATGTGTTGATCTAGAGGATGGTATTATGAAAACAACACAAAATGCCATTCAAAATAGATTGAGGAAGATGAAATTAGTTGATGATGTACATACGTTTCAGTTAAATGTGAAACAACTTTATAAACCCACATAAGGAAAAGAAAAATATCAAATTAGAAAACTGCATCACTTGCATATTCACAATTTGAAAGCATGATTAGGTACAATCCATAGGCACACGTGGTTGACTACCTAGTTCTTTTTGACCCAATGGAAGTTCCTACGAGGGAATAATTTGATAGATCAAATTTTTTTGACTACAAATATTATGTGATTGGAGGAAATAATTTTACAAAGGCTCGAAGAGAATTGATGCAAGAATATCTCAATAATACTCTTTTTGAGATAGTCAAATGCATAATTTATGTTGGTTTAACAGATTCAGAAGCAAAGTTATTGGCATGGGACCATAACACAAATAATGAGAACATAATTTCCATGAATTTCACTCAAAGGGTGAGATTTATCCATAATTCATTTTCTGAAATATGTTGCAGGGAGAGATCAAATGTTGATGCCAAGTTTCAGAAGCAATGTTGCATGGAAATAGGATTCCCACTTGATGATGCAAACAAAAAAGAAAAAAGTTGCAAGGGAAGTGACGTATTTATAGATGTGGATATTTATTTTCAATTGGGATTTAGAAATGGATAGGTGTGGGATTTGATAAATGAGATCTTCACCCTATGGGAAAATATTAGTATAAAAAATCAGAGAGTTAAGAAGGCTAAACCATTTATATGTGGCACAAGTAAGACAAGTCATGAAATAAAAAATCTTCTAGATGATATGACTATAACACCTTGGAGAACAATATAAGGAGTGAAGGATGAGAAATTTATCATAGCTATATTATCACTTGTAAGGTCGAGAGAATTGTCAATGGAAGAAATGTGTGATGAATTTAAAAAGCAAGTTTGTTGAGTCAATTTAATTTATGTTAGGTCAAGAAAATTTATTTTTTTTGTTTAACATATCAATGTTCTAAGTATTTTATTATATATACCATTATAACATTATTATTTTTTATTATTTAGTCACAAGGTGTATATGAGAATACAAGAGGAAATGGTCAAGATGTTGAATGGAGAAAGTTGGGATGATGTTAAACTCAACTATCCCGATTCAAGTTCTACAATAGTATTAAAACATTTTTTTGTTGCATTCAGAAAGGTATACTGATTTATTACATTCATATTATTCGTTTGTAAGTTAATTTATTTATATTTTAGTAGTTATAGATATATAACTATATGTTTGTTTGTTTCATTAAACATGCCAAAGAAGACTGCAGATGGAGTACCTGAAATATTTAAAAGTTTTATTCAAAAAGCCAAGTTTGAAAGAGAAAGAAGGAGACATGTTCAAACTGTTGAAATTGATGACACCCTTGATCACTACATTTGGAATGGGCTCAAAATTGTTCAATATAATGTGATATTAGGTGATTGTGAACAACTTGCAAATATTGTTCCTAAAAAATAATACTCCCTACTTATTGTGGATATCCCTCATGGTTATAATATCCAAAACATTGGATATGATATTGAGCCTTATACTTACCAAGATTTCAATAAAGTGGTTATGGGATTTACAGAAGTCACAACATCACCATTTTGGAGATTTATGGTATGTCATTCAGACACACAACAAGGATTAGTACAACCAATATTCAAGGGAAAAGAAATGACAAGGATGTAGTTTATTTGGTAAGATATTGAAAGTGTATGTTTAGCAATAAAGATAAGAAAACAATTTTATTACTTCACAAGTTAATTGAATTTGCACTTATTTATGTTACAGGAACAAGCCTAATATTCAAAGATCCAATAGAGAATCATTTAAACATGATTTTGAGAATATACATCTTGCAACCTGGACATAAGATGATTCTTATAATTCTATTCTTGTAAATGTAAAGGATGGAGAGACTCCTAGTAGTGTATTGGTATACAATGTTGTGGTTAGAAAGCTAACATATGAGAAAAAAGATTTGAAAGGAAAGGAGGGATGGTTAACATTGATCAAAAATCACAAACATTAATTTATTATATTATAGATGCATTTCAAATGAAGGAGATTGGGTTTTGGATTTTTTCTCGGGTTCATGTAAGAATTATGTTATAATATTGTGAATGAGAAGTCCTTGCAGAATTGAGTTGCTAGCGTTTTCCAATCGTTGGTCTGTCCTCTGGTTTCCTCATTTATAAACCAAGCTTTCGGGATTGGACCTAGAGAATGGGGAAATACCTGAACCCAGAAGTGAGAGGGTATCTCCACAGCCTGCCACTATGTCATACGATGTTCAATGTGTATTCTAGGGTTCGATCTTCCGTTGAAAATTTGCACGGCATGGAGATCCATCTACATCCCTGATTCCAGCTGCTCCTTATTCTAGAACCTGTACTTTATAGATTGATTCAATTCATCCCAAGCTCTGAGCACGACCTTATGAGTGGCCCATCATCTGGCAGGGGTGTTCTGAAAAGATACATCTAGTACTGAGATTCTTTGATATTTTCTCACATTCTCTTCCATGTTCTACAAAAAATTGTCTAGGCTGAGGTGCCATCGTATACTGGGTGTTCTCTAACTTCGGTCCCAACCCATCTGGTCATTCTGACACTTGAGCATCTTATTGAGAATTTTTCACATGAGCCTTGTTTCCAAATATCAAAATCCAGTTCTAAATCCTCATCTGACGGCTGTATACTTCTCTAGCTTACTGATCCATCTGCAGTAGGGTTTATATAATTATTTCTTGTCCCCGTTGTTACAGTGTACAACTGGTCTAGGTTCTCTCCCTCCATATTATTGTTTGTTGGTTATGTGTACCTGGGTCTTACATATAGATCTAAAGGTTGAACTACCTTGATTCCCTCAGCTTCAAAAGTCATGGTATCTTTCTTTAAATCGAATACTGCATAATTGTCATAGGCCCAATCGATGCCAAGTAGCACAGGGTAGGGGTTCTTGTCTCTCATGATCTCGATGAATTCAAAGTCAACCACTATTTTTAAGCCTGCTACATCGATTTCCATGTTCTCTAGTCTTCCTATGGGAAAGATACAATATTGGTTTTCCATTGTTAACTGAATTGGGGAATATGTTAGTCTTGGTTTTGCTAAGGCTTCCTAGGTCTTCTTAGGCAGAATGTTCACATATGACCCTAGGTCCAACATGACATCCTTGATTTCGAATTGATCTAAGTGGGATACCAGTCGAAATTATTTTCCAGTTCTTACTTTTCTTCACTGCACTCTCTGAGTACTCTTCTTGGGAATATTATCCCTTATCCTTACTTATGAGGGTCCCTCATTCCCCAAGACTAGGTACAATGCATTGCACAACTTTTATGTTAGTTGGTCATTCCCTAGAATGTTGGAGAATAATTGAAACCAAAGGTCAACTTCGTTTTGGGGTTGCTCAGACTATCTTGGTATGACTACAGGGTTTCTGGGTGCAGGGGGTGAAGCAGGGACTTGTTCCTCCTTAGGGTAAACCATCGACTGGGGGGGGGGGTTCTCTCGCATTTCATGACTAGGGATATTCTGGAATACTTTTACGGCATCTTTAAAGAACAATTTTTTCTTTAGGGGGTCATACTTGTCTCTCTTAGGTGATGCTTTATGGATCTGAGGTAGAGTATCATCATCTGCTCATGTCTTTGCTCCTCCTCGAGTGATGATATTAAGGTTTGGAAATTGTCCCTTAGAAATCCTCTTAATCTTTGAAATGATAAGGTTAGTTCCTCTTTGTCGTACTCTATCTTCACATTTTGTGATTAACTCCAGGCAGTCTTTAGTTGTGTGTCCATTGGTTTTGCAGTGAGATCACCATGGCCACCTTGGATGAGGATAATATCTAACCAAGTGACCTTGTTCATCATAGTTATAACATATGCTCGCTCATATTCCCCCAGTTCTTCCTCCTCTTAAGTTTCCTCCACCTCCACCTCCTCGACCTCTTCCTGGTCCCTAAGGGTTTTCATTCACCCTGAATGTTGTTCGGTCTATCCTGACTGCAAGTGCATCCAACGCTCTACATTGATTGGTAGTATGCATGGTAGATGCACAGAACTCACAATGTACTATGTTTGGTACTGTCGAATATTTTTGCATGATGGGGCACTGTCTTGGCCCATGTCCATGGATTTGGCAGATCTCACAATATTTCATTGTTGGTGCTGCTTGGCCTCCTGGGAAAGCATGATATGGGGTGGGGTTATGGAATGGTGAGTTCATCGACACTTGCGCAAATCCTCCCATGGGTCTTGGTGGGGTTACCATGAAAGTATGAGGGGGTCCCAGTGACCTCATTCACAGACATTCATTCACCAAATGACCTTCCGTATAGCATCTAGTGCACCAAAACTGTGGTCGTCCTCGTCTGGGTATCGTCAGCTCCTGAATGTTTTCTGTAAGTGTCGATATATTCCCTTGTAGTTGCTCCAGATTTGCATCTACTGGGGGTCGGGTTACTCTTAATCTCCCAGGGTATCTCGCCATGGCTTCAATCGTCATGGATTGTTCCAAGTCATTTTTTAATGTGGCTATCCACTATTGCGTTATTGGAATCTGAGTCAGAGGCAAAAACCCCTGAATGTACCATTCCCTTGGATGTTCTTCGTGGATTGGTTGTGCCAACCTTCCTATGGCATCTTTAAAATTTTGGCTATACTCCCAGGCTGATTCTCCTTCCCTCTGTTGGATCCCGTGCAGCTCAGACAAACCCTGTTGTTCTGAATGAGGTAGTTTGAACTCTGCTATGAACCTCGTCCATACCTGGTCAAGTGTGAATGCTTGACCTTGCATCCCTAACACTCCCGGTTCAATGATATTCATATATCACTTGAGAGTGCAACCTCTCAAGGTAGTCTAGAACTCGACCGACTTATTCGCATCCGGAGTCCCTATGGATCTCTAGATTGCTTTGCACAGGAACCAGTGTTTCTCAACGTCTTCATCTCCCTTACTCCAAAATTTTGGGTATTAGGTAATTGAGCCTCCTGCCTGGCTGGCCATTGTTGATCCTATTTTTCGTATCAATGTGAAACCTAACGGTCCTTCTTGTGACCTACTAGGGGATCAAAATATCCTCACTGTACTCACACTTCCTGGATGTGACTGATTAACTAATTGTATTCAAACATAATTAGCATGAGAAGGTAGTATCAAAATTACTGCTTGTATAGAAGGCACTTGGGGTATGGATGATTCGGGGCTGGTGCCACTGTCTTCAGGGCGATTTTCTTTGATTTGGGGGGTCTTGTTAGCTTCCATTGGGACAATCTCTTTGACCAAATTCCCTATCTCTCCTGTTATCGGGGTCGACTCTTCTCTTTCTCCTCCAAGATTCATGTTGGCTTCCTCCTCTCTTTCATCTACACTTTCTCCCTCTCGTCTCACTTCATGGGGACTTCTTTCTCTCCTCGCTTCAATCTCATTTAATCTTTGACTGGCCAGTCGTTCCTGTCTTCTCATCTTCTGCAGTTCTTCCATCTTTCTTTCCTCTACCTCTCTCAATCCTCCTTCTTTCCTCAACTTTTTAGACTATCTTGCGACTTTCTTGATCTTGTCGCTCCACCACTTTTCAACTATGGTGGCTCTCTTGAAGGCTCTCTCATCTCTTGAATCCATTTCTTGTTGTTTCCCCCCCATTTTTCAAAGACACCTTCCCCTCTCTCATGCCATGACCCTCACCCCGTCTCACCCTACCCCAAGAGAGGGTGTTTACGCTTCCATCTTGGTCGAGTACATAATCAACATGCCCTCCTCCATCAATAAATAATTAATCCACAGGGGGATTTCTCTCAACATTATTCCCCTTGTGCCTTTATTGAAAATTTCCTTTACCCACGAAAAAGATTGGTGGTTCTCAGCTGCAAATTCGATTATGTATCCTTCTAGGATGGTGCTAGCCCAGAAATCCACAGCTCGTGTAACTGGGCAATCCAACCTTTGGAGTGTTGCCAGCTTTTCAGTATCCCATGCATAGATCGTATTGGCCTATCCATAGAAATCTAGAGCTTCTTAGAGCCTTTTTATCCAGTGAAAAAATTCTTCCAGAAATTTAACCCAAAAAATCTCATACTGGTCGCTTGATCTTTCTGAGTAAAAGATTGCTTCGCAAGTTTTTTCCACTAATTTTCTTCTTAGTTCCACTTCTTTCCATACGAAGGCGTCATAGATTCTTCCCCACCATTTATCAATACCATATCTCTGGATTGACGACAACATTCTCCCTACAGGTTCCCTTTTAATGCAGGTCCCGACAACAAAATCATTTTGCTGGCCCGAATTTGGTCAGAATAAGGTCCTTCTCAGGTTACCAACAAAAGATACTGTGTAGTCTAGAGCACTATCATTTTCATCTCCTCCGAAGAGAATAAGTCTCACCCGAAGCATTGTTGAGACAAATAGTTAGGGAAGGGAAGGGAAAAGACTAAAGAGGATCCATAGAGCCTTCAAGACTTAATCCTGGCCTTGCGTGAGATACATGGACAAATCTGAAACACCTAAGAGAAATAATTGAACCTACTTACATTGCGAGCAACCTTTAAATGTAGAACCATCAAATATAACTTACAAGCCATAAGTAAAAACAATAATGCATAAGTAACCATACAAAGATACATCATATTTGAAAATTTGGTCCTTCTTCATATTATCCTTGAGATCTTTCTCTGGTTACAGACTTAGAATCACACAATAGGGCACATTACAGACTCTTGGATCTGGACTCATATCTCAGATCTCCAACTCTCCAACTGACAGTTCTCATTCATTATAGACTCAAGACTCTACTTACAACAACCAACTCATGACTAACTCGTAATCCGTTGGTTAACAACAAATATAATGACTAGATAATTGAATGAACCAGCCAACCGTTTTACAATTATATTCGTCCCTATTTATAGCTGAGTTGTGTCTTCTATTTCTGCTTGTGTGCTTCCTTGTTCTGTTGCAACCATTTGTTGCTTAGCTGGTGTTGTGCTGACTTCCACATTTTTTTTCTATTACTCTTTCTCCCAGCTTCTGATAAAGTTTGCACAACTCGTGCTTAGTCAAAACTCATGCAATTCCTTCCCAAAAATGAAGAGCCCAACATTCATCATCCTGCTTAGTTCCTTGAAAATATTCATTAGTATCTTGAAAATCCTCACTTGGAGGAAAATCATCATCAACAACATTGTTGCCTTTTAATTTCTCACTTGGGAAAGAGTGTCCACCAATGACATAATCATCTTCACTACTTTGAAAATACACATTTGAGGGAAATTTGTCATCGTCCTCATTATTGGCCTGGAAATCCGCACTTGGAGGAAAATCTTCATCATCCTCATTGGTAACTTGAAAATTCTCACTTGGAGGAAAATCATCATCACCAACATTGCTTCCTTTAAATTCCCCATTCGGCAAAGATTGCCCACTTTCCATAATCATCATCACTACTTTTAAAATCCCCACTTGGGGGGAATTCTTCATCATCCTCATCTATTCCTTAGAAATCCTCACTTGGAGGAAAATATTCATCAGTACCATCAAAATCCTCACTTGGAGGAAATTCATCATCACCTACATTGTTGTCTTTAAATTCCCCACTCGGGAAAGAGTATCCACCATTTTCATAATCATCTTCACTTCTTTTAAAATTTCCACTTGAGGGAAATTCTTCATCATATTCATTGCTACCTTGGAAATATTCATTGGTACCTTGAAACTCATCACTTGGAGGAAAATTTCCATCCCATTCATTTAAATATTTATCATAGTATCCACTTCAACCAACATTTTGATTATTTTCGTTACTATTAAATTGCTGAATAGACTGATCACCATCATATTCCTCCTCTTCATTATCGGTGCCTTCAAATTCTTTTGATTTAGGACATTCTTGAGGAACATGCTGAATACGATTGTTTGCACTATCATCAAACTTCTATCTAGCTGAAAAATATGACACCTCATTTTCATTACAAGCATTCCCATTGCATTTGCTTGTCCCAAAAGAAGAGGTATATGAACAATTTGTTGATGTCTTAGAAATAAAATCTTATTTATCTGATGAATCCATCACTTCTCACTAAGAACATAGAATGATACAAATGCTCACCTTCCCATTGACATTCTTATAACTTGCATAATGATCTTTTTGCTTTAAAATCCTCCCCCACAAAAAAAAAATTCCCTCCAAAATCCCCCCCCACAAAAAACAAATTCCTTCCAAAATTTCCCCCTCAAATTTTCCCCTCCAAAATTTCCCCCGAATTTTTTCGCTTTATTATTTTCGCTTAAAAATTAAAAACAACTTTTCTCTTTTATTTCATTATTTACTTATTAATTACAATATTTCTAATGTTTGTTTATTTATCTCACATTCAATAAAAATAGCTATGATCCATATAATTTTAGGTACATATGTAGACAATATTCTTCATTTTTATTTATCCCACATCTGTTATACTAACAATAATTTATATCATCCGTGTTATATATACATAGTCTTGTTTTGTCTTTTTACATTGTGTAAAATATTTGACAGTATTCGTTAAAGGATTTGGAACAAGCTACAAGGGAGATACATCGATAATACATTCGAGGAGAATCTAGAATTTCATAGGTTAGTTATTTTATAAATTCTTACCATTTACCAAAACTGTAAATGTGTTGAACCTGCATAGAATAGATCTAGCTAGAAAATACCACACACATTTGCAGAGAGAAATTGAGAAAGAAGAAGCAAGAGAGAAAGAATGAAAGAATTTTTATTAACCGTATTCCACACTCAAAATAATGAATAATTTACAATAGATATAGGATACATGAGTAAATAATGAGCCATAGTGGCGGTCTATATTGATCTAGACACACACCAGTAGTTACAAGAGTAAACTGCCACCAATTCTAGTCTCTCAGGAAGTTACAGGAGTGAACTGCCACCTAGCTGAGTTAACTAGTCAACTAATATTCAGTTAACTGATTGAACAAAGAGTAGTGAGTTGGTGATGATTCCAATGTTGCATGGTGACAAAACCAATGCAACATCTAAACTCAACTCAACTAGTCAAACTGAAGTGTCAACTGAAAAAGAATATTCTCCAGGTGGAACATTCTCCCTTAAAATATAGGAGACTGGATAATGACTAATTATGACTAATAAACAAGGAATAACCTTAGGAAAAATAAATCCTAGGTGTGTGTGAAGTAACTCCAACAACCCCCCTGAACATCACTATGGTGAAAATAAAGAATGGGTCCCGGCTACGAGGCCATGTTAGGTGCCCAAATATGAAAGATACACTGAACTAAACGAGGAAAGAGGGAAAACCTCATGGGAACAAAACCCCCCCTAAAATTACAATGCATAAAATAAAAAATGATAAGGAACAAAATGCAGTTGCTAAGCAACCATGTCCTTCACTCCAAGAAGACCTCGCAACTATGCAAGTTTGTGCTCTTTGAATATTTTGTTGAAGATGTAGATGTCTGCACAGATATGATGAAGTATATGCATCATTGATATTTCCACACATATCCACTTTATCTTCTTGTAATGAATAATATCCAAATAAATTTTGGATGAAATTTTGAAAACCGTACGACCGTTTTAAGAAAAGCGTTGAAATTTTGTTTATTTTGAAATGATCATAACTTCACTTTCTGGACTCCGTTTCGAACATTTTTTTTTTTGAAAATGGATATTTTCCCGAGAGGAATTCAAATATCCAATTTTTTTCTACAAATATTTCTCAGAAAAATATCAAAATGGAATCTGATGTGCGTAGCTCCCTTTTTTTCTCCTGAGATGCATGCAACAGTGTCTGCAAGTGACTCCTTAGATGCATGCCATATATCTTCCACATGAATTTCAGAAAATAAATCTGAAATGGAGTAGACATCATCTTCAATTATTGGAATACTAATTTATGCAAAAACGTTTGTAGAAGACTCTTCATAATAAGAGGCTTGATCTTCTGATGGCTTCTCTTCCGGCTCTATCTGTTCGACCTCCTGCATGAAATCTTCAAAATATTATTTATTCCCAAATAGAACCTCCAATTTGGTCCATAATTCATTTGGAGTTAATCCTTGTGATTCTTCATATACTTGATGGAAAAGTTTGGGAGAAACAAACATGTTGATACTTCCTATGGCCATATATTGTCTATTGAGAAAGTGATTTTTCTCATCGACAGAATCAGGCTCTACTTCCATTGCCATGGTTATTTCATATAAGCCTCTACATCTCAAAATAAGTATAATCTTTGGCTTCCATTCCAAATAGTTATGAGGCGTGAGAAGTATTTCCAGCAAATAATCCATCTTTTTGTTGTCTTCAATCTTTTGTACCTGCAAAAAATGATTTGGTGTATCTTTTTCTTAGTAGTCCATCAGCTCTGATACCATGTAAATGTGTTGAACCTACACAGAATAGATCTAGCTAGAAAATACCACACACATTTGCAGAGAGAAATTGAGAAAGAAGAAGCAAGAGAGAAAGAATGGAAGAATTCTCATTAACCGTATTCCACACTCAAAAGAATGAATAATTTAAAATAGATATAGGATACATGAGTAACTAATGAGCCATAGTGGTGGTCTAGATTGATCTAGAAACATACACAACAATTACAAGAGTAAACTGCCACCAATTCTAGTCTCTCAGGCAGTTACGGGAGTGAACTGCCACCTAGTTGAGTTAACTAGTCAACTAGTCTTCAATTAACTGATTGAACAAAGAGTAGTGAGTTGGTGATGATCCCAATGCTGCATGGTGACAAAACCAATGCAACATCTAAACTCAACTCAACTAGTCAAACTGAAATGTCAACTGAAAAAGAATATTCTCTAGGTGGAATATTCTCCCTTAAAATATAAGAGACTGGATAATGACTAATTATGACTAACAAATAAGGAATAACCTTAGGAAAAATAAATCCTAGGTGTGTGTGAAGTAACTCCAACAAAAGCAACAATTATAAGATAATCTTTGAATCACATAAGAATTTTTCATGCAAAAAATATAAAAATCCTAATTGTTTTTAGATGTTTTTTATTTTTTTCTAAAAAAATCACAACTTGTTTAAAAAATTGATACTTTTTTCAAAGAAATTTTAATAAAATTCTTAAGATTTTTTGAAAAAAAGAAAGAAGACAAATTTATTTATAGTTTTGTACAAAAAAATTAGCTTTTTTATTTTTTTTGCTTAATTGTTTTTAGTTTTGGCCCATGGTGGTTACTGGGCAATGTTAGGGGCTTGGCCATGGGGAATGGGGTGATTATAGGTATCACCCTAGCCCCCCCATGACCAAGGAATGACCCCAAGGGACCATGCCTGGGTCATGGGGCGGTTGTGGTGATGCCTGACATTGCCCCAATCCCTTGACCACCAAGGCACGACCAAGCCCAAGGCTTGGTTGTGGGGGATGGGTGTTCGAGTTACTTCACACACACCTAGGATTTATTTTTCCTAAGTTTATTCCTTGTTTATTATTCATAAGTAGTCATTATCCAGTCTCCTATATTTTAGGGGAGAATATTCCACCTGGAGAATATTCTCTTTCCATTGACACTTTAGTTTGACTAGTTGAGTTGAGTTTAGATGTTGCATTGGGATCATCACCATGCAACATTGGGATCATCACCATGAAACATTGGGATCATCTCCATGCTAATTAAACCTTGCCTTGGTATCATTACCAAAGTGGCACATTAGCCTTGATTCCCTGAGTTAACTCCTCACTACTATCTGTTCAGTCAGTTAACTGAAGACTAGTTGACCAGTTAACTCAACTAGGTGGCAGTTCACTCCCGTAATTGCCTGAGAGACTAGAATAGGTGGCAGTTCACTCCCGTAATTTTTGGTGTGTGTCCAAATAACTCTATACCACTACTATGGCTACTTGATTATCCTCAAGTCAAAATCATTGATATATACAGAGTATATCATGTGTAAATTATTCATTATTCATAACGGTTAATGAGAATTCTTTCCATTCTTTCTCTCCTTCTTCTTCTTTTTCCAATTATCTCTGCAAATGTGTGTATTATTGTTTAGCTATATTTATTCTGTGCAGGTTCAAAACATTTACATGGTATCAAAGCCAACGGACTGCTAAGCAAAAGCTACACTAAAATTTTTTGCAGGTACAAAAGATTGAAGACAGCGGAAAGATGGAATTCCAAAAAGAATTCATTCTTACACCTTACGACTATTTTGCATGGAAGGATAAAATATACATACATATCCAATCTAGAGGGTTGTATAGGTTAACCATGAATACATATACAGAGCTGACATCAGCCATAAAAAAATCCAAGTACTTAAATCGCATGAATGAGGCACTCGAAATAATTTGCAGTCTTATTTCTTCCAATCTCCTTTTTCATATATCTTCCTGTAAGACTCCCAATGAAGCCTGGACCATGTTGGAAGGGCTCTTTGGAAAACAATATGAGATGAGGGGACACATGCTGGAGGTGGAGCTTCTCACATTGGATCCAAAAAGCTTCGAGAATATCCAATATTTCTTTACAAAATTCAAGGATTTACTGTCGCAACTCAAAGCTTGCGGGGTTGATAAATCAAAGGAGGAGAAACAAATGGTTCTCACCATTCTCTCCAAGATTGGTCCTGAATTCTTAGTATTCATATCTACATTCCATAATATCAGATTCACCTCTGGAGCCACCTGGAAGATGCCTTCTCTTGAGGACTTTATCGAATCCCTGACACAAGAGAAAGCCAAGCTCATCAACATAGGCGCAATCAAAGGCCCAAGGGCGCATGCACTCACTGTGCATGATGGCAGCCACAAATATCAGAAATCTAAATATAGAGATAAGAATAAATCTCATGCACATACGAAGAAGGAAGGGTACACAAAACCCTTCACCGATGCCTCTGGATCCAAAGGAGAAAAGGGAAGAAAATGAGAGAAATGCACATACTGTCACAAAGGATTCCATTCGGAATCTACATGCATGCAAAAAAAAATAGATATGATTTCTCAGATACTTCAGCAAAACAACCTTGGAGATCGCATCCCCGAGGGTGCAAAGAAGAAGAAGCTAGAAGATCCAAATTCCAAGAAAGAAAATTATAGCCATGCCTTGATTGCCATCAACTCCTCTCCCGATGCTTGGATCATAGACTTAGGAGCATCACATCACATGGTTGCCTCAGAAGCAGTCTATTCTTCTTTGGATTCATGTAAATGTCCTCCTACTCTGATGGGGGACAACTCTTATGTCGAAGTCACCAGCAAAGGAAGGATTGAACTCACCAACGGAAGCTTCGACAACATGCTTCATGTTCCCAAGATTTCTGTCAACCTTCTCTCTGTGTATCAGATGACGAATTCCGACATCGAAAAGAAAGTCATATCCACACCAAATTCCGTGGACATCTACGACATGCATACCATCTCCAGGGTTGCTACTGGTGAGGTAAATCATCAGTCTAGATTGTATACATTTTCTAAATTCATTGAACTTGATTCTGCTTTACTGCTTACTCATGCTAATGAAAGTAGTAGGATATGGCAAGAAAGGTTTGTACATTTGAATTTCAGATACATGCAAAAACTTAGCAAGAAAATATTAGTTGATGGTCTGCCAGACATCCATTTCTCCAAGGGAGTATGTGAGGGATGTGTTCTCTTAAAACACCCTCAAGAGAAATTCGACAAGGGAAAGTCTCAGCAAGCTTCCGCACCTTTATATCTGATCCATAGTGACCTTATGGGTCCTTTTATGCATCCATCCATCAACAAAGTGAGGTTTTTTCTCATTTTTGTTGATGATTTCTCACGTTTTACTTTGATCTACTTTCTCAGGAAAAAATCCGAGGTCTTTCAAGACCTCAAAGATTTCAAAGCTTTGGTTGAGACACAGTCCGGAAGGAAGATCAAAGTCCTCTGAACTAATAATGGAGGAGAGTATGTGAGTCATAATATTCATAATCTTTGCCATGAGGCAGGGATTCAGTTGCAGCATATAGTTCCCTACACTCCATAGAAAAATGAAGTTGCTAAGTGGAAAAACCAATCTTTGAAGGAGATGGCATCTTGCATGTTGCATGCAAATTCACTACCACAAAGACTATAGGTCGAAGAACTTAACTGTGCAACATACATCCAAAACAAATTTCCCCATAGATATGTCAAGGATAAGACCCCCTATGAGGCTTGGAGCGGCCTCAAACCGAAAGTGACCCACTTTCACATTTTTGGTTCTCGTGCATGGACCCATATTCCATTTGAAAATAGGAAGGCACTTGATCCACAGAGCACTGAGTGCATTTTTGTTGGATACTCTGACGGTGTGAAGGGATATCGGCTTATTTATATTTACTCGGACCGGCTCATCATTGAGCATAGTGTCCAATTCAAGGAAAATGTCTCGCATGTACCTCAGAAGCCGCATGCAGACACCTTCACTCTTCCACCTGTTCGAGATGATGAGCATGCACACGTTGAATCTTCTTCAGATGAGAGTTATGATTCAGAGGACTTAGAGGATTCAAAATCATATTCAGAGTTAGTACAGTCAGATGCATATTCAGAGCATCCAGATGCCATTGTAGAGCTAGAGAAGAGGCCCAAGTGGGCACAAACTACTCTTTAGGATGCAGGGGATCTCGTTGGTGATCCAGCCGATACCAAGAGAACTTGATCTGACTTTGAGGAGCCTCCTATTGCACTCACTGCCACTGAACCATTTCCTTCCAGGCATTTTTTCTTGGTTTAGTCTTCAGATCCACAGTCTTATGGCAAGGCTACTGGAAATCTCTTTTGGGAATCTGCCATGTAGGAGGAGTACAACTCCCTCCTTGAGAACCAGACTTGGGATCTGGTTCCCCTTCCTTCTTGGAGGAAACTTGTCAGATGCAGATATGTCTACAGGACCAAGAGCACAGTGGATGGACAGATCAACAGATACAAAGCTAGGCTTGTTGCCAAAGGCTTTCAGTAGGTTCATGGTATTGACTATGATGAGACCTTCACTCCAGTAGCAAAGATGGATTCCATCTGATTGACACTTTCCATTGCAGCAGCCAAGGGATGGGAAGTCCATCAGATGGATGTGAAGAATGCATTTATTCATGGTGATCTATCTGAGGAGATCTACATGGAGCAGCCCCAAGGATTTATGCAGGACTCATCTTTGGTCTCTCGACTGAAGAAGTCACTTTATGGACTCAAGCAGGCTTAAAGGGCATGGTATTCCAAGATGGACTCCTACCTGTTGTCACAAAACTTTGTACGTTGTAAATTAGACCCGAATGTATACATGCTCAGGACGACTGATTCACTTCTACTTTTAGTTCTGTATGTCGATGATTTGTTGATCACTGGTTGCTCGACTTCAACGATTGTTGCAGTCAAGAGGATTCTTCACACAGGTTTTTGATGACATACATGGGTCTGCTACACTTCTTCCTTCGACTTGAGATCAGTCACGATGCATCAGGCATCAAACTGTCTCAAGCCAATTATGTGCGAGATCTCCTTAAGAGATTTCACATGATAGACTGCAAGTCTGCTCCAACTCCTTTCCTATCAGGAGTCAAACTTGAGGATGGAAAGGAGACTCCACTGGTTGACATCACATTGTACAGATAACTAGTGGGGAGCTTTTTGTATCTCACACACTCCAAACCAAACCTCCCATATGCAGTTGGCACAATTTCTAGGTTCATGCAGGAGACACATGAGCCACATGAGCTACATTGGAAAGCTGCAAAGCATATCCTTCGATATGTACAGGGAACCAACACCTTTGGGATTCATTATGCAACAGAATGTACATTATATCTCATAGGGTTTACTAATTCCGATTGGGCTGGCGATAGCATTGATCACAAGTCCACATCTGGTTACTCACTTAGTCTTGGTTCCGAGCCTATCTATTGGTTGAGCAAGAAGCAAGCTATGATTTCTCTATCTTCAGCCGAGGCAAAGTACAGATGGGTAGTTAACATAACCATTTAGGCTATGTGGCTACAAAATTTTCTCATTGAGTTGGGCATTTAGTTTCATCGGCCGATCGTCATCTGGTGTGACAACCAGAGCACTCTGAAGTTATACAGAGATCTAGTTCAGAGGTAGAGGATGAAGCACATCGAGATCCACATGCACTACATCCAGGACTTAGTACACGAGGGGATCATCGAATTACAGTTATGTCCTTCAGCAGAACAAACGACAGACATTTTCACCAAGACCTTCACTGAGCAAAAATTCCATTCTCTGCGAGGTCGTCTTGGAGTGAAGGACACAGTTGCCCAACAATTGTAACTCTTCTTTTTACATACATTGTACCTTGAGGGGGGATTTTTCCCATGGGGTTTTCCCTCTTTCCTCACTTTTTTTTCAGTGTATCTTTTGTACTTGGGTACCTAACATGGCCTTGTTGCCAGGACCCAATCTTTATTTTCATCATAGTGATGTTCATGGGGGGTGTTGGAGTTACTTCACACACACCTAGGATTTTTTTTTCCTAAAGTTATTCCTTGTTTATTATTAATAATTAGTCATTATCCAGTCTCCTATATTTTAGGGGAGAATATTCCACCTAGAGAATATTCTCTTTCAATTGACACTTCAGTTTGACTAGTTGAGTTGAGTTTAGATGTTGCATTGGGATCATCACCATGATAATTCGACCTTGCCTTGGTATCATCACCAGAGTGGTGCATTAGCCTTGATTCCCTGATTTAACTCCTTAATACTCTCTGTTGAGTCAGTTAACTGAAGACTAGTTGACTAGTTAACTCAGCTAGGTGGAAATTCACTCCCGTAACTGCATGAGAGACTAGAATAGATGGCAGTTCACTCTTGTAACTGCTGGTGTGTGTCCAGATCACTCTATGCCACCACTATGGAAAATTGGTTATCCTCAAGTTGAACTCATTGATATATATAGAGTATATCATGTGTAAATTATTCATTATTCATAACGGTTAATGAGAATTCTTTCCATTCTTTCTCTCCTTCTTCTTCTTTTTCCAATTCTCTCTGCAAATGTGTGTATTATTATTTAGCCAGATCTATTCTGTGAAGTTTCAACACATTTACAATGGGGTGATGCATGAAATCTCCCCATCCCCCCATGACCAAGGCATAGTTCCACGATACCGTAACTTGGTCGTGGGGGCGTTGGGGCGATGCCTGACATAGCCCGAGCCCACACTGCGGTCAAGGCATAGTCACGTGGCCCCACACAATCATGCCTTGGATGCAGTGGAGGTTGGGCAATGCCCGAGATCACCCTATCCTGACCAACCTTGTGGACAACCTAGCTTGATGTTGTACATCGCCCCAACCCCCCCACGACCAAGCCCCGAGGCTTGGCCCTAAGGGCTGGGGAAATACCCGACATCACCTCAGCCCCCACATACAAGCTCTAGGGATTGGTCTTAGGGGATGGGGTAATGTCGAGAAACACCTTAGCCCCATAACGCGTAGTCTTAGTCCCAACATCAATCTAATAACTCCATGGGTCAAAGTGTTTAAATATATATTTTTTAAATTAGTTCTTATATTCAATGTTTTTTTTTTAAGTTTATTTTAATGTAAAAGGACTATTTTTTTTTTCTATAGGAAAAATGACAGGAAAGAGATTATCTGTGAATATATCTAGATCACGACTTGCAATAAAAGCATCCAAAATTGCAACTGGAACCTCCATGAATGCCAGGAAACAAATTGATAACATAACACCTAAGTTGTCAAGGGCAATAAATAATGTTAGAGAGTGGAAATATGTGGAAGGTGAAAACAAACTAGAATATTCTTGATTTTTTAAATATGAGCAAGGAAACAATGGATATCATATATATTTGTATTGTTCTAAATTAAAACATATGCAAGGAAATTATCAGGCACTTGGCTTGTTACAAGATATATGTTTGGTGCTAGCCACATATATTGTTTATGTACTCATCAAATAAGGCGTAACTTATATCAAGATTAGATATTGTTTCAAATTGAGCAATCATAACAAGAATGTTTGTTTTTCAAAATTATGTGCATCCATCATTGATGACATTGAGAAAGACAATGCAAGTTTTTTTATTTTTATTTTTGTATTGTTTATTATTTTTACCATCATGGTAATTTTTTAATTTTATTTAACATGAAAATGTTATATTTTATTTTTAAAGGATTTTGATGATCGACTTTCACAAATGTTAGTGGGGATTTACTCTACAAAGAATAATATCATGGATGTCATCAACACTTTTCATATTGAAAAGACACAAGAAGGAAGGAAAAATAAACATAAAGTAATGAAGGTTGAAGCTACAAGAGTAGACAGAGAAGAACATGAAAGAAGAAAGAAAAGTCCTCATTCTAGAAATCATAAAAGGGTAACATTTGAAAATGAGGAAACTCCAAATGAATATTTTGTTGAGATTAATCCTAATGAGATTATCTCTCCTTCTCGAAAAAAAAATAAACAAGATAAACACAAAAGAGTGATGGTCATTGATGAGTCCATTCCTATTGATTATGAATAAATCATTGATTTAGATGAAACTCATTTAAATCATAAGAGAAATAAATCAAATGTTGTTGATTATGTTCAATAATCCATCGTTATCTTTGAGTATTATAGTGAAAGTCCTAAAGGTAGCAGAGAAATAATAACACCAGGTGTTGATTTGAAGGATGGTATTATGAAAACAACACAAAATGCCATTCGAAATAGATTGAGGACTATGAACTTAGTTGATGATGGACTTATGTTTCAGTTAAATATGAAACAACTTTATAAACCCACATAAGGGAAACAAAAATATCAAATTAGAAAACTGCATCACTTGCATATTCACAATTTGAAAGCATTGATTAGGTACAATCCATATACACATGTGGTTGACTACCTAGTTCTTGTTGACCCAATGGAAGTTCCTACGAGGGAAGAATTTGATAGATAATTTTTTTTTGACTACAAATATTATGTGATTGGAGGAAATCACTCTGCAGAGGCTAGAAGAGAATTGATGCAAGAATATCTCAGAAATCCTCTTTTTAAGATAGTAAAATGCATAATTTATGTTGGCTTAACAGATTCAGAAGAAAATTTATTGGCATGGGATCATAACACAGATATTGAGTACATAATGTCCATGAATTTCATTCAAAGGGTGAGATTTATCCATAATTCATTTTCTGAAATATGTCACGGGGAGAGATCAAATGTTGATGCCAAGTTTCATAAGCAATGTTGTATGGAAATAGGATTCCCACTTGATGATGAAAATAAAAAAGAAAAAAGTTGTAAGGGAAGTGATGTATTTATAGATGTGGATAATTATTTTCAATTGGGATTTAGAACTGGATAGGTGTGATATTTGATAGATGATATCTTCACCCTATAGGGAAATATTAGTATAAAAAATCAGAGAGTTAAGAAGGATAAACCATTTATATGTGGCACAAGTAAGACAAGTCATGAAATAAAAAATCTTCTAGATGATATGACTATAATACCTTGGAGAACAATATAAGGAGTGAACGATGAGAAATTTATCATAGCTATATTATCACTTGTAAGGTCAGGAGAATTGTCAATGGAATAAATGTGTGATGAATTTAAAAAGCAAGTTTGTTGAGTCAATTTTATTTATGTTAGGACAAGAAAAAATATTTTTTGAGTTTAACATACCAATGTTCTAGGTATTTTATTATGTATATCATTATATCATTATTATTTTATTTATTTAGTCACAAGGTGTATATGAGAATACATGAGTAAATGGTCAAGATGTTGAGTGAAGAAAGTTGGGATGATGTTAAACTCAACTATCCTGATTCAAGTTATACAACAGTATTGAAACATTTTTTTGTTGCATTCAAAAATGTATGTTGATTTATTACATTCATATTATTCATTTGTAAGTTAATTTATTTATATTTTAATAGTTATAGATATATAACTATTTGTTTTTTTGTTTCATTAAGCATGCCAAAGAAGAATGCAGATGGAGTACCTGAAAGCTTTAAAAAAATTGTTCAAAAAGCCAAGTTTGAAAGAGAAAGGAGGAGACATGTCCAAACTGTTGAACTTGATGACACCCTTGATCACTACATTTGGAATGGGCTCAACACTATTCAATATAATGTGATATTAGGTGATTGTGAACAACTTGCAAATATTGTTTCTAAAAAATAATACTCCCTATTTATTGTGGATATCCCTCATGGTTATAATATCCAAAACACTAGATATGATACTAAGCCTTACACTTACCAATATTTCAATAAAATGGTTATGGGATTTATGGAAGTCACAACATCACCATTTTGGAGATTTATGGTATTTCATTCAGACACACAACAAGGATTAGTACAACCAATCTTCAAGGGAAAATAAAAGACAAGGATGCAGTTTATTTAGTAAGATATTGAAAGTGTATGTTTACCAATAAATATAAAAAAACAATTTTATTACTTCACAAGTTAATTGAATTTACACTTATTTATGTTACAGGAACAAGCCTAATATTCAAAAATCCAATAGAGAATCATTTAAATGTAATTTTGAGAGTATACATCTTGCAACCTGGACAAAAGATGATTCGTATAATTCTATTCTTGTCAATGTAAAGGATGGAGAGACTCCTAGTAGTTTATTGGTATACAATGTTGTGGTTAGAAAGCTAACATATAAGGAAAAAGTTTTCAAAGGAAAGGAGGGATGGTTAACATTAATCAAAAACCACAAATATTAATTAATTGTCTTATAGATGCATTTCAAATGAAGGAGATTGGATTTTGGATTTGCTCTCGGGTTCAGGTAAGAATTTTGTTATAATATTTATGAAATCATACTTCAATCTTATATTATTTTTAATTTATGTCTTTTTACAGTATTTAAATTCATTATTTATTTATTATTTGGTGATTAGGTACAACATTATCGTGTTGCTTACAGAAAGGAAGGAATTGCATAGCCATTGAAAGTGACCCAATGCAGTGCAATTTTATTCAACAAAGAATTAATGTTATTTCATATCTTCCAAATGAAATGCAAGAAGTTGGCTTGAGGAAAGGAGATTTTAGTGAATCAAATGTGGAAAAAACTTCAAAGGAACCTCAAGTACCATTAGGAGGAATGATTGGAAAGGATCACTTTGGAGAACTTGTGAATATCAAAGAGCCAATGGAAGAACAAAATGATAGAATGAAAGAACAAAATGATGTCGAAGAAGATGATAATGTGCCTGTTGAGAATGATGAATTTGGGATATACAATATTTTTTATTAGTTTTAAGATGCCATTCAAGACGATGCTCAATTTTGCAAATTCTTGATGAGCTATAATTGTAATGTTTTGACTTTCAGATTTTAAAATAAGAATGAAGATGCATCTATTGTTGTTTTGTGATGAATCTTTTTATTGTTTTCTTTCTCATTTCATTTTTATGTGAATCACTATATATTGGAAAATTTTATTAAATGTTGTCATTTTTTTACTTTAAATGTAATATGAAAGAAAATGATAATGTTTTATAAAATTTTGACTTTTTTTGTTCAATTATGTCCATAAAAATGCTTTAATTGACATGTTATTTTAAAGGAATAGGTACCAAAATGTATAGGTTTTTAATTATATATGGATACAAAATGTATATTTGTTTTCTAAATATTCAAAAATAGTGTTATTTAACTACGATTGTTTTCTATGTATTGAAGTAAAGGTAAACAATGTGTTCAAAATAGTGTTTTCCACTATATTTTAAAAATATGGAACAGTAAAATTATTTGAGGAGATACAATTATATGAAAAATCATAACTTCAAAAAAGTGAATGGTAAAAAATATTTTAAGATTGAAAGAAGCATGGAAAAATGACTAAAAACGTCGTTGAATTAAAAAAAATAGAAAAATGAAAATAGATGAAAAATAAGCATTTAAAAAAATTTGGAAACATTGTGGATCAAAAAATTCAAAATATCGAAAAACCACTTAAAAAGGGAGGGGGGTTGCTACCATTTTTAAAAATGGGGTGAAAAAATTAGACCCCCAGAAAAATGAGAATTTTGTAGAGTTCTCATTAAGTTGGTAACTATGTTTCCGGTAAATAGATATATAGAAGTATAAATAGACAAGCACATAGAGAATCTGAGGGAGGCTCTGTTAGAGATTGTAAACATTGTACTGCATTGGTATATCCTTTAATAAATACGTATATTTAGTCTCTCACTACTTATGTATGTCTTTGTCTATATCTGTATACATGTAGATTCTATGCTTCTTATATAAGTACTATTGGTAACTCTCCCTGCATTCCCTTAGATTACAACAATAGTTAAGTACTACTCCATAAAACAAATCTGAGTGGTATCATATGGGCCTTCCTCCTTGCATGAGTAATACGTTTTTTATTGCATACCCACTAATATACATCTCTAACTCAAAAGTTCATTGCAAATTCATTATTTCTAAGACTAGAGAATCGTTGATTTTCTTCTTAAAGTATACTAATTATCTTTGTTGTTTCTTATCCCATTGAAATATATTTCCTTTGGAACTCACAACATTCAATGGTATTGCTAATGTAGAGAAGTTTATGATGAGCTTTCTCTAATATTGAGCTACTCCCATGAAACTGTTGGCAAATATTGACCAAGCAACGAATGTGTATTGATGGTTGTTGTCATTGATGGCAACAGCAGAGCTGGTAGGATAAGAAGGATAAAAAACCTTTAAGGATTCGAGGAGAATAATCTCAGGAGGCATAGCGCTCTTATAGCACAGGAAAGAGACTGAGAGCCATCGGATCTCACTCGGAAATCCCGACAACTGTTGGATCGGGCGAAGCTGCGCAGATGTTAAGTGCAGGAGTTGGCGTGCAGAAGAAAAGGAAGACAAAGATCCACAACCACAGGATCTCATTCAAATTTCCCGAAAGAACGAGGGTCGTCAGATCAGACAAAATCTACGAGGGAGATATTCCATCGGGAAAAGCCAAGGTGAAATCCCGATTCAAACTGGACCGTCAAATCCAGAAAGGGTCAGGACCGTTGATCACAGCTCTGTACGGATCGGGGTTCGGGACTTTGAAATGTCCAAATCACGCGTCAATGAAATCCTCGAAATCGCGAAACGCGATATTGCGATTCAATCGCAACCGTTAAATTAAGCAGGGATCTGGACCGTTCATTTGTAGGGACACGTGGCACAATCAGAGGTTGAAAGGTGTCAGGCAGATCCAACACTTCAGGCACATGAAAGTCACGAATCAGAGTGACACGTGGCAGGATCTAACACGTGTCAAACCATGTGTGATGTCAGTAGAGGCATCAATGATCGGGACCATCCATATGAGGGACAAGTGTCGGAGATCAAGGCATCATCGACATATCGGACATCGGGAAATCGAAGTTCCTGAGGTTGAAGGAAACGAGAGATCGAAAGTCTCGAAATCCCGAAGGCATCGAGACCGTCCATCTGAGGGATAGGTGTCGGAAATCAGGAACGAGTAGGCATATCGCAAATCGAGATATCGGAGATTCCGAGCACAAAGGTTTTGTGCATTTCGAAATCGCGATCCGCGAAATCCCGATAAGTGGGGTACAACTGTCAGCACAGCAGCGAAGGAGGACAGAGGATTAGTGGATGCCAGCTGTCAGAGATAAGGACGCGGTTACAGGTAACGGTCATGTGAACCAGGGTCAGCCAAGGAGGGGGCTGGAACACGTTGGGATTTGGCCGATCGGGAATCCTGGAGGCATGTTCATGGTGATATCGAAAACGCCGAAACCCCGATGGAGGTTTGACCGAGGTCATGTGTTGACGGTCCTATGGGACCAAGGCTTATAGCCAGCAGGGCTAGCGCGTGGAAA
>ML782977.1:187996-201891 GCA_009831015.1 Picea engelmannii
GTAGCTACCTTTGGAAGTCATTACTTCCCTTGAACAATAACTATTGATTATTTCTCATATATTGTGCATGGTGTATTGTGGTGTATTGGTGTAACTCTTATACTATTGTTCATTTCTCATTGGATATAGTTTAATGGTTTAAGAAGAAGTTGAAAAAGGTTTTAAATTGTACTTGATACTGATTCACCCCCCTCTTAGTATCGACAGACCAAATAAAAACACTGTATAGCAAAGAAATCAACTTTGTGAGTGAGAGAAAATCCTAAATGACTCTTAAAATGAATTTAGAAGCCCACAAGTAAATAGGAATGGTTTGGGGAGGAGAGACATCTATATCCAAATTTAGAACATGGTTAAAGAGTGGTTGGTATGGCTTATGGGATCATGGCAAATGTATCCATGTAAAACAAGCTCATATAATAATTGGAACATGTGTCTCTTTGCTAAACAATACACGTACAACCATTAATTTACATTTCATGACATTTAGCATTCATAGACAATGCATCCACAAACAACTTTCACACGTGAACTCATAATTAACCTTGGAAACCAAAACGGGAAAAACAACATTATTTTGGCTTCGTCTAGGATCTTTGGTTCATCTCTATGTTCTTTAGTCACTTTTTGGAAACCTATTCACATCATTCACAACCAAATAACCCCTTTCTCATTGTGGGGAAACATGATACAAAAGTATCAGAAGACTACGAGGATAGTTGGAAGGTCGGAAAACCACAACACTTCATCTTATCTCAAGTCCATTTCTCCTTATTTTCTTTGTTTGTTTGATTTTTCACCATGTAGAAAAGTTCTCATGAATTTCTCATTATTTATTTATGTAAAAAAATATAATATCCGACTTTACATACATTATATACAAAAATGGAAATCAATCATGATTGCATGGGGACCTTCATGCCAACAAGTTGATATCCTTCATCTTCCATAGTGTCAAATGTTGCCCATGTTGATCATATTAGATCCTATGTTGATAGATAATTGTTCTTTTTGGATCCAATTCAGATCATTTTGTCTCTTCTCTCTCTTTTTTCTTACACTTTGATTTACTGATTTACATGATTCTTTGTATAGGATATTAGATTGGTTAGATTCTTATTATACATTATTTCACATTTACTCGATCTAAAACTTGAAATGATGGTGGGTAGGGAGGGTTATTGTCTTTATTATATGGTTTCATGTCTAGAGGTATTGTAGTGCACATTAAGGAGTCCTCACCAATAAAAAGGTGAGGCTCCATCATTCCATCCCACATGGTGGGATTCTAATGAAACTTTCTTGATTCTTGATCTTGGAAATATTGTATAGTGGGTAACAATGTGCCCCATTTTGAAGCGTTCCATGCAATGAAATATGATTTATTCACAATCCAACTTTTCACTCTAGATGCATTCTTTGGTGATTATATTAATTCCTACTCGAAAACCTTTTCCAAAATACATGTCTACACAAATAAGCATTATGTGGTGTTGTGATTATGCTCTATTTCCTCACCTTTTAAATCTAATTTTCATTAGGAATTTATAGTATTTTTGAGTGATTCATATCCCCAAAAATATAGAGGAAGGTTAGAAAGTCTAACCCATATTGACATCATGGAAAGGGAATCTATGGTTGGGTTGGGGGTTGGAGTCTAGGGTTTCATGTAATGATCATATTTTCTATAGAACCAATGGCCAAAGTTGAGAAAATGGTCACTGTCCTTTCTTATGTAAAAATCCATTATTAAAAGGCCATTTGATCTTAGATAAATATAAACTTCTTCCTCTATTTCCGGTTTCCAAATGCTAAAAATATATTGATGGATGTCTATGAGTGGCTAGATGCCATTCGATTTCAAAATATGCAAATTTTATTTGAAAAATGTATATTACTTCACCATTGAAATGGATGGAGATATAGCTTGACGGACCATGTGTAACGTACAGTTATGACTCTTGTTGGTGTTGGATCATGTTGTCATTAATGCCAATGGTTTGTCATTGATGCCAATGGTTTGATTATTTGGGAGATTGTTGGATCATATGTCATTGATGTAAATGGTTTGGTTTGATTGATGTCAAGTAATTGATTGATATGATGCCCTTGATGAGAGTGATGTATTATAAATATGGATCATTGATATGATGCCCTTGGTGAGAATGATATATGTCCAAGTGGAAACCAATTGATAAAGATGGATCATTGCTATGATGTATTGATGAACATGGATCAATGAGTTTTCATTCATACGTGATGCATAGTTGATATATATGATGCAGTGGTGAATTGATGCAAAGATGAATCATTATTGTCTTATCGTGGTTGATAAGGTGCACAAATGGATGAACTCCAAAGTGGTCCCCTTATGGTGAAATCTCTCATGGGAAGACGCTTTACATATTGGGTTATCCTAGAAAAATTATTGGAGGACCCGTGATTGCATGTGGAATAATGAGATGAAGATCAATAAAGTTGTTGGTGAAACTATCCTAGATGGATAATGCTTGTCATGCCATTTCCGGTGGTATGTGGAATGTCACATAACCCCTCACGGTTTGAGAGTTATGGCTCTACGAAGTTGAAGGACCCCCATATGATGACTTGAAGCCCCAAAAGGTCAAAGTGCTTGAAAAGAAGAAATCATTATTTAAATGATAAAGTAAAGTGAAAAAATCAAGAAAGATTATTTAAATGATAAAATGAAGTGACAAAATCAAGAAGTAATATTTAAATAATAAAGTATCGGAGAACTTTCTATTCATGGAAAGTGGTTAAACCTAAAATAAGGAAAATGGGTTAAGTGACCTAGAAGATGAAACTATAAATAAGAAGCTATGATCTCTTGTAAAATACACATTTTGGTGAGAATCCTTGTGGATCAATGGAGAGCTTCTTGTGAATATCTTTTGGAGTATTGATGGAGAGCTTCTTGTGAGAGAATCTTATTGGTGTGGATCTCTTGAGCATGATTGAAGATCTATTCTGAGGAAGAGAGCGAGAGGAGGATCTCATGGACGCATCAAAGTTTTGGCAATGTCAGAGATCTTGACGAAAAAAGTCTCGGATTCACAGAAAACCCTATTTTCTGATGCCCACATAGGCTGTCTATGTATAGGGTGCATGTACACGCTGGCTGGCTGTGTATAGGGTGAGTGTACACGTGGGCTGACTGTGTACAGGGAGCATGGACTGAATAACCTCATGGAGATTTGTGTTTGAGCTGGTGCCGAGCTCTTGGATGATGAGTCAGGCTCCAGATTTGCATTCTATGGCCTCAGATCTATCACTAAGACATTGGTATGGTTACATTATTGTCTTGATAGATACTCTTGTTTGATATATTGTGAATGATTAGGAATTCTTGGTATGGATTCTATGATGTGGCTCAGTTTGGTTGATGGAGTGAGAAGCACTCTTGTGATTTAGTAGTGACATGATTTCTATGGTATACTAGTTATTTATACATGATTGAGATAGCACTCATATTGATTTATTGTGGAGCATGAGCAAGCTATTGGAGAGATTGGATGTGTTGTGACTGGTTGTGGGTCAGTTTGGATAGTGGAAGATAGAAGAGAAAGTGATTGCAGGTTGCAGAGGATCTGAGCATGTGAAGCAAAGAAAAACCCTAGTTGCTAAGAAGCATACGCTTGTTTCATTATACACTGGCCGCATTCCAACATGGGCTGTAGTGAGCCAGGGAACGTACACACGCACGCTGCACTACTGATAGGTTACATACCTATTGACATATTGATATCTGTTGAGGATTGGTGCCTCATCTCAGTTGGTGTTGAGAATGTAAGCTAAGTCTTACATATAGAGCTGGTGCTCTTGTAGAGTTGTACTCTATTCAGTTGTTGCCGATAAACCACAAGGATTGTAGTCCGTAATAAAAAGAAAATTGTACATACATCTTGTGTTCTTTGTGTCCATTTTGATGATGACTTGTAGATGATATATTGCTGATATATGTTGCTGATATGTTCCTACATCTAACTGGTTATAAATGACAACAATGGGTAATGAATAAATGTTGAATGCTAATTGATGAGTTTTTGTGCAAGAGGGAAGTTTTGGGAAAAATATCCCCACACTCATTCACCCCCCCTCTAAGTGTGGTAGGTGTGTCCAATAGTTGGGTTCTCCCTTCAACAAAACATCTCATAAGGAAATACCAATATTCGATGTTCCTAAGGAAGGGAAAGCACTGGATCTAGTTGGATATGGATCACAACTAGGATATTTGGAAATTATATTTGGAATTTCCAATAAGGGAGAGACTACCATTATTAAGGAAGAATACCATGAAGAAGGAGGAAATTGTAGGGAGAAGGGAATGATATACAATGGGGATGGGATGAGGGTAAGATACAAACTTAGGGAGGAATCTAGGAGGTTGATGATGTGTATCCATGTAGCTAGAAATAACTTATCTATATGATTATTTATTTCCTTAAAGAGGTGTCATCCATTTTGCTTATATAGCTAGACATATTATTCATCACTCCCTAGATGATGCATGAAGATCATGTGGAATACACAGAGGACCCATTTGAGGGTCACTAGCTATGAACGTCACCAAAGATATATAGAGGGTGCCATGGTTCCTATGTAACCTTCCCCTAGCAGTCAAACAAGTGAACACTGGAAGATAAAACATTGGAAGTGTTGGGTTCAAATCATTAGATATATTGGTCTTTAGAACTAGCGTGCATCATATTGATCGATGGTTCTCCTCATAATCCCATCAATTTATAGAATTATTTCAACAGGGGTGCATCAAATGGATTGCATGAATCTTTATTGGTATTCCTTAGTAACATAATCCATAAGTAGTAAATCCACATAAATACCTGAAAATCCTGGTTTTGACATTTACCTTCTCAAAACTTCCACTACATGTGCAATGTTCAGTCTAGTAAAAACCTTTTTATGCATCAAACTACCAATAACACTAGCATATGGAATATGAAACATACCCTCTTCCTCTTCTTTTGTCTCTAGACACTGATCCATGGATAATTTTTCACCTACAAGAATCCATACCTTGATAGGTTCACTTTCCTTCATCTTAAACCTCTACAATATTGACTCAACATGTTTTCTCTAGTTCAACCAGGTTTTCCTATTTGCTCGAATTATTTCAATTTACATGCCGAAAATAACATTTGCAGCACCAATGTCTTTCATGTCAAATTTAGAGGACAACTAAGTTTTCACATAAATTTCCTTATTATTTCCTATCAACAACATATCATCCACATGTAATACCAAATAAATAAAATGATCACTTATTAATTTGAAATACACACAATGATCATCTTTGCTTCTTGTGAATCCAATTCCCAATACATAAGTATCAAATTTTTTATACCATGAATCCTTGGTGATTTCTTTAACACATATAGGGACTTTTTCATCTTGCATACCATCTCTTTCTTTCCCTTCACTACAAATCCTTCTGGATTCTTCATGTACTTTTATTATTCCATATCCCCATGTAGGAATTTTTTCTTCACATCCATCTATTGTAATTCAAAATGAAAATCACCAGAAAAAGATAAGAGAAATCTAATAGAAGTTAACTTGGAAATAGGAGAAAAAATTTCACCAAATTCAATTCCCTCTACCTAGGAATAACCTTTTTCTTCTAATCGAGATTTCTATTTTTGCACTTTGCCTTCTGTATTCAACTTCCTCTTAAACACCGATTTTATGCTAATGGGATCTATTCCATTTAACAAATCCACTAGATCTCAACCTTCATTATTGTCCAAGGATGCCATTTCTTCAACCATGGCCTTCTTCCATAGTTTTTCATCCTATGAATATACTTCCTGCTTAATAGTTCTAGGATCATGATTAGTAATAAAAAAAATAAAAAATTGAACGAAAATCAGGTAGATTATACCTTTCTATTTTTCTTCTTTCCCAAACTGATCACCTCAATACTAGAGTATGAGGCTCTTATTCTTCTAATACACGTTCTTTTGTAGAGTCATATCTTGGAAGGATTACCTGATTCAGTAAAAGAGAAAATGGGAAAATGTTCATCAACTAAATAACTTTGGGATAAGCTACATAATCTCTATTTTGAGGAATCTCCCATCACAGATCCATAGAGTGATAAAGAATATTCATGTACAAAACAAGAACAAAGATGCACGTCATGTCAAATAGATTTAGAATCAGAAGATTGTGAAGAAGACATATTAGATCTTGAAGAAGAACTAATCAGTTCTTTATATGAAATAAAGAAATAAAGAGAATAAAACATGTCACTCGAGAAAGAATTGATCAAGCTAAAGGAAGGTGTTAAAATTTTTTAATAAGTCCAAGTAGAAGAAGCTATAAGGGTTGAAGAAACATATAAAAATAAATTGTAAGAAAGGCAGTCTCTAGAAGCTAAAATTGCATCACTAAGAAAGGAAGCAAAGAAGAAAGAAGAGATTAAGGAAAATAATATTGAAGCATAATTCAATCAACAAGAAATAAGACTTGAAGAACAAATCATCTCCTTGAAACTTCAAATTAAGGAAGAAAAGATAAAAGAAGAATTAATGAATATCCAAATGATGAAGAAAGAAGAAGAGGTTGAGAAGCTTGAAGAAGAAGTTGTCACATTGAGAGTTAAAGTCATCATTCTCAACAAGAACATGGAAGAGAGAGAAACATCCTCGTCATCCATAAAGAAAGTTGAAGAGAATCACTTCATGTTTCAAGAAAGGAATAATGAAGAAAAGGGTAAGAGTTATGCAGAAGTACTCAAAGGAATGAATCATAGTCACCAAGAATCAATGAAAAATGAGTATAATGGAGATACATATTCAAGAATACCTTCCACATTCAACTAGAAAAGAATATTCAATTGTGATGAAGGAATCAACATAAGAGAAGATCATGATCGACCAAGGCATGAATTCAAAAGGACTACACCACAAAGAACATCATTCACTCCTAGGTATGTAAGTTTAATTAATGGTCATTATTTTACTTGTACTAACTATGGATATAAAGTTGTAGATTGTAGGGCTTATGAAATAAATGTTCAAGAAATAAATGCTTATGTGGCTCCACATAACATTTAATGTTACAAATGCCACAATTATGGTCACATAGCTCAGAATTATAGAGGCATGATAGAGCTCACCATGAATGAAAACATCGATGTTAGATACATGAAGGTTTAGAAAAGAAAATAAAGACAAGAAGAGTAGGTGAATAAATAATAGGTTCCATAGATCGTGGGATTTGTAGTAATACAAGAAAGAAAAGAAGAGAAGGTGAATACGAAACAAGTCCCGGAGATCGCAGGATTTGCATTAGTGCAAGGAATAAAATAAGAGAAGGTGAATAAAGAACATACCCAAGATATTATACTCTCAGGAATTGTAGTGCAAGATCATAATGAATCCACATGAAAAAATGAAGAAGTCATAGTTAAGAGATATGATGAGTCTATAGACGAAGAGGAATATTATTGTGTAATAGGGAAGATTCCTGCATTGTTATGAGCCATATGGATTGGAGACTCCACATAAATATGAATATTAAATAGGGGGAGTCTAAGCACTAGATCTATAGATAAATAAACTATATTTCAATCAATTGAAGTGTTTGCAGAGACAATTTCAGAGAAGTTAGATAGTAGAAGTACAAAATGACAACTTGATCGATTGAGAAGCAATGTTCTCATGTAGTTATCATAGGAATGTCATTGACACACTTTCCATATAGGGATATATTCAGTACATGTTTGAGTATGTATTGCATATCGGTTGGCATATTTCATTCAATATGAGAAACATAAATATGTGATGATCATGTACAACAAAGAAGCCTTCATAATAGTACAGTGACATATGGTTCAACATTATGGACAATTGAGTAGGAGAGTTATGGATAACTTATGACATATGGAAAAATATGGATTTATGGTATCATTGGTGGGTTTAGATAGGTATATGACATAGAGATATATTTACAATTGGAATCAGTGGAATCAGTGGACAAGTGGAATCAGTTGGTCTCAATAAGATAAGCAATGAAAGGAATAGTAGAACAGGGAAAGATAAACTTCTAGCAGAAGCTATATCATCAGTGGAGTATTGTTGAATAGTGTGGTCATTGATGTCTAAATAAATAAAGTCAAGAAATTTTGAATGATTTATATATATGTCATATAATTACAGGAGGAAATGTCAATGGAAAAGAAGCACTAGACACGAGGAAAGGAAGAGTATGCAGGAAGTCCCATATTGTTATACATCTTCCAGAGAAGTCAAGGGGAGAGAAATCGTCATAGAAAGAGATCAAAAAATAAAGGCTAGGGGCATGCAAATAGGGGAAGACATATGAACAGGGGGAGTTATTTGTTTTCCTATGATGTCAAAGGGAGAGAAAGAGAGAGATCAGAAGAGAAAGAGTCAATCACATGAGGTCAGAGAAGGAATTTTCAGAGAAGGTATACCTTTAGGGGGAGTCACTCTTTATTATTGATGTCAAATAGAAGACGAACTTGGAAAGAAACATGAGGAAAGAAACATGTGAAGAGAAATAACATAACAATGAAGATAGAGGGAGAAGCCCCGAGGAGAGATACAATTTTCCATTGATGTCAAAGGGGGAGATAAATATCGAGATAAACATTGATGAGGAGTGATGGTCACAGGGGGATCATGAGTATTAGAGTATGATTGTTTCCATAAAATTTGTTGTTTCCATAAATTCCAAAGGGGGATATTGTTGGACAGTTGGTTTGGACAGTTGGTTGTCATTGATGTCGACCCTTGGAGCGTTAGAGATACCCTAGAGTTGTGATTGAGATTAATGTTAAGTTAGGTTTCATTGATTTCAAAAAGAGTGGTTGATGTCAATAGGTGTGATGGGTGCATTTGATGAAGTCTAGACAAAGCCCTGAAGGTGTTTTTATTGAACCCAAACTTGATCAAGGAATAAGGACATGAAGGGAAATGTAATTGCAGGTAGCATACACATATATGGATAGTCCTTGTCATGTAATTTCATATGATAGCTGGTACACCATGTGGTTCCTCACAGTTATGGAGATATCCCATCATCAAGTTGGAAGCCCCAAAGAATGGTTAATAAGCCCAAAATTGGTTACAAGTCAATTAATGAAAGGGTAAAGTGGTTGCAACAAGAAAGTCAATAATCCCTAAAGTTAAGGAAATAGGTTACTAAGAAAAAGTATAAATACACCTCAAGGAGTCTCTCATATGCACATACACATTCATTGAATATTTATCTTGTGAGAATATCTTGGTCTATTGGAGAATCTGAGGTCTAGTGTGAGGCAACAGAGAAAGTGCGAAGGAAGAGCGAAAGTTTTAGAGCTGTAGAGAGATAATGTTTTTTCTGTAACCCTAATTAAGCAGACCCTCGTGGGTCAGATTGAGGGTGTCACATGAGGCACCCCCATAGGCTGTCTAGGGCTCGTCGTGAGAGGCCCCACTAGACAACATTATTAGTCCCACGAGGATAAGACCAAAGAGGGAAAGTATGCTAGTGCTAGGATGTTGAGGACTGAGGTAAAGTTACAGGTCTGTGTATTAGGATCAGAGGAACTAGGTCAGTTACAGATGTAAAGGTATGATATTTTATGTCTTATGAGGCTACATCTTGGTGATATTGTGGAACATTCTTGAGGCATGTCTTGTGAGTTTTGGTATATTTCTTGAGACACATATTAGATGTATGGTACACGTTGGTTGAGGTATATTTGTTGAGGTAAATTGTCGGTGCATTTCTTGGATATATTATCACATGCCTGAGGAACATGGTTTGAGATGCATCTTGGTTACATTTTCATGATGTTATGGTAATACCTTTGGTATCTTGTTGAGGCATTGGTATATGTTTGAGGGACATATTTGGTGCATGGTATGAGGCATGTTCTTGGTACATGTTGATATACACATTGGTGATGTTATGGTACATTGATTAGTATCACATCTTGGCTATGTTGGTATCTTGGTATCTTGGTTATTTTGGTAATACTTCATTGATGATATTGTTTGGTACATGATGTATGGTGTGATTGAGATATATCATGAGTGATATGGTATATGGTTTATGTACATGATTGATACAGGTTGATGTACATGGTATGATATAATTTGATGTACATGGTATGGTACATGTTGATGTGCATGTTTGATACAGGTTGATGTACATGATTGATGATTGATGTACATGATTGATGTAGATGGTTTGGTGATAATTCTTGTATCCCTATGAGTGGATCTAGTTGATGATGGTGTATTAGTGACAGTGATAGTAACAGTGATAGTGACAGTGATAATGATAGTGATAGTGACAGTGATAGAGACAATGTCAGTGATAGGTTGTCTAATTTCATAGTGATAGGTTGGTTGATGTAAAAATGGCAGTGACAAGTTGATGTGATAAGTTGATAGTGACAAGTTGACAGTGAAAGTGATTGTGATAGTAAGAGTTTTGTATGCACTTATATTTCAGGGTGGCAATATGGGGCAAGGAAAGGGGGTTGTATCATCCTTTTGGTTGGGGTCAGGGAACTCAGGGAGTTGTAGATTCCTTCAGGTTGGAGCCTAAAAATTAGGGGGTTGTATCCTCCCTCTGGTTGGATCTAGAGAGATCAGGGAGTTGTAGCTTCCTTTATATTGGATCCTATAAATAGGGGGTTGTATCCTTGTTATCAGACTAATCGGTAGGTGCAGACACTAACAGATCTCCCTAGATCCACCTGGATCTAGAACAAAACAGGACAGGACATGACTCTTTCCCTAAGTTTTGATCATTGAATTAACTAGTAGGAAGGAACAAGTAACATACATTTATATCGCTTCCTAGGGTCTTTGTTGCTCCCGCTTTGCTCTGGTGCTCTCGTGAGGTTAAGACCAAGACAACACAAACCAACCAAAGTGAAGATAGCACAATATATTCAACAGTCAACTTATGTGTATGATCAAGGAATTACACAATAATGTGAGAATAGCTTTATGGGAAAGGGACATGCCACTGTATCATATTAATTGAAAGTAAAGTTTACAACTTGATAGCCTTGATGTCGCAAGCTTCCTTTCGATGGCTCTTGGCTCCAACACACACACTTGCTCAATCCTTGTATGACGAAGATCAAATCCTCTTGATAGACTTGCTAAAGTCTCCAAGCTGTTGTTCAAGCTAAGTCCTTCACACAATTCTTTCGTCAATTCTCCAATGAATCTTGCTTAACCTTTTCCATGATAATTCCCTCAATATATAAGAGAGAATGAATTAGTTACTTGGATAAGAATAATCCCAAAATATCAAGGAATCCAGTACAAGGATAACCATTCGAATGCCAACCCATCCTTCTAGAAGATTCCCTTCTAGAAACATTGAGAATTCATCTTTTTCCATGCTTTAGGAAGAGTTCGCACCCTAGATATTCAACACAGTGCGAGAAGTTCACACCCTGGCTTAAGGTAGCCTACGAGAATCAGGCATTCTCGCACCCAAATATATTAGCAGCCTACGAACCTTCTTCAAAAATGAGTTTTCTGGGAAGAGATGAAAGTAACTTTTCTCAGGAAAAAGTTCTTATGAAGAGCCTGAGTACACCATCATCAATACATCATCATGATGACCAAAATCATGGGTAACAGAATGCCCCCCAAAGTATGAGGTTGGAACCAGTGACAGTCAAAAGACTTTGTAAGCTGCATGTGTGTGTTGGAAACCAGGAGCACATCTAATCGAAAAATTGCAAACACCCAAGCATCTGCAAAATATCATATATACCAATTCTAAGGTAGGCATTCCCATACTCAGATCATAGATGGATGACATTGTAGACATAGGTCATGGCCACCAATCATACACTGTGGATCCATGCCGTCAAAATATAGCATAGCCACCAAAAATACACTGTGGATCTATGCGAGAAATTTCAAATTGGGATGGCATAGCCACGAGACATACACAGTGGATCTATGTGTCGTAGATTATACATACTCTATGTAACACACCCACTATCGTAATTTAAAAATTTTGGGGTTAATCTCCCACAAATGAGAAATCTCCAGAAACCTGCATTAGCGTGGCGCTAATGCCTGGTTCAATATCGGGATTCGGGGTTCCTAATGTCAAAACTCATTCACCCCCATGACTCGCGATACTCTGAATTTCGATGCGCTCCTCACGCATTAGCTCCCCAGGCCAAGCCTATGGTTCACTGCCTTTACGGCCGTGGTCTTACCTCCTTTCGGGGCAACTCCTATCGGGGTTTCGGGATTTCTGATGTCGCAATTCACGAGTCCTCGGAACTTGCGATTCTCCGATCCTCGATATGCCCCTAACGCATTAGCCCTCTAGGCTAGGTCCATTCTCATGTGACCTGCTACCATGTGTCCGCAGCTCTATAGCTACCCATCGGGGTTTCGGGGTTTATGATGTCGCGATGCGCAAGCCTTCGCAAATTCTGATTCCCCGATCCCCGATGCCACTTGGCGTGGACTCACATCCAAGCTTGATCTTCAAACATTTGTCCCTTGTTCTGGCACCTATGGCCCACACTCCTTATGATGGCGTGGAGTGACACATGTCCTCCACTGGAGTGCTAGGACTAGGGGACCGTCGCGTTTCAGGATTTCGCGATTCCTCCTATCATGAGTTTCTTGTCATAGAGAATCCTGAATTGCCGAACCCCGCTCCCTTGGGATCCTATGACACACGTCCTTGTCATGAATGGCTCAGATCTCATCGGGAAATCGTGGATCGCGATTCCGGATGGCAAGAGTTCTATGTATTCAAAAGCCCCGATATGCCGAACTCCGACTCTCTAGGATCCTCTGCCACGTGTCCCTGCTGTTGGATGGCTCAGATCTTGTCGGGTTTTTCACTTGGATTTCCCCGAGCACTTGTCCACGGGAATGCTGATTTCCCGATGGAAAACATCCCAATCCCCCTGTGGATCTCCTGACACGCGTCACGCATAATGGACGGTCCATATTCGATCGGGAAATCACGTATCGCGATTTCATTGTGCAACGGTTCTACACTCCTAAAATCTCCGATGAGTGAACTCTCGATGCCTCCCAGAACATCGACACGTGTCCTGCCGAGATCAACGGTTAGGACTCTTCCTCTGCACCCTAGAGTTTAGCTCCGGTGCAACTCTTCCCGATCCAACGGTTTATGGGATTTCTACTCCAGATCTAATGGCTCAAATCACTTCCTCGCATGTCTACCCCTGCGCTTAACCCCTGCGCAGCTTCTCCGGATCCAATGGCTGTCGGGTAATGTGAACCGAGATCTAACGGTCCAGATTCGTTCTTTTGGGTCTTGGGATTTACGATCCCAATTTCTCGTTGCTCAAGATGAGAGAGGGCAAAGCATGTAACGCCTGCGTTACTTTCATCAATATAATGGTTGTGAATGACTATGGTTCACTCCGACGAGATCTCATCCGTCGACATATTTATCGCACAACACTACCATCTTGGAACCTAAATAGGATCGTTCTTCCTCGTACAGGGTTAATAAGGCCTATGCGTTCGAATCCTTATTCTGGGTTCTGGGTGAACCTTTCCGAGGAGGAAATCTCTGTGAAGAGGTCCTTACCGAGTCATTCTCGGGAGCAGATAAAGGAAGACGACTTCGCGAGAGCAGCTAGGCATGGTTAGCTTCATTTTATTGATGTAAATCATTTATGATATCCTTTGTAATAAGCATATATCAACTTATTCGTATCCAACACTACGCGGACACTCGTATGCTGTAATTCTTCACAATTTCACAAGTTCTATGAGCTAACATCTACTCCGTATTAACAATTGTTGTACAGACAATTCCTTCACGGGAAACATTTACAATTCCACAGTCCATGAATATATGTGACA
>ML782977.1:209407-224968 GCA_009831015.1 Picea engelmannii
TCGGTCTGCCAGTGCCCAGGAGCGAAGGTTGCAATCCTTCCTCTCTGCGATCACTTACTCTGCGTCAAATTGCCAGAGCTCCCCTCGCGTCTGCCCCCGTCAATCGTTCCAGCCATACGCCTTATCCTCTCACGAGGTTGCGTGTGGCATGATTTCCCTCGCACTGATCAGGCCTGACGTCCCTACAGATGGGCGGTTCACCATCCCATCCCTCATCAAGACATCCGCCTGCCAGTCTGTGAGCCATTAATTTTCAGGGCCAGCGAGCCGCTTTTGGTTCTCCGGGCTAGTGGAGTCCAAATACGGTATTAAAATTCTCAGTGGAAGTTAACGCCCCTTTTTCAAGGTGCCCTCCACCACCATCATGGTCTCTTTTCCGCACATCCCCTCTCAACAGTTCTGCAATAACTTCGACTGTCATTTACATTCCTTAACCTCTTCCTGTAGGTCCATTTACATCACATATTCATACTTATGAGTTTTTGCCATAGTCCTTGGCCAGTTCAGTTATATTTACAATCTGGGGGAAACAGGGTGTTACACTCTATCCCAACCTAGACAAAAGAGATGATATCCAGGGTCTTCAATCTCATCGCCCAATGTATGAATCTAACCATGTGATTACATGTGTTGAAGTCAAACATGGCAGAAACCACTTGATTGTCGGTCATTGACGAAACCGTTAACAAGTGCGAGGGAAATCATCATTGATGTCAATGACTCCCAAGGTATCCTAGTACAATCCATCGAGTGTGAATGAATGAGTTGAAGTCGAACATCCGATGAAATCTTTCGATCAGGGGTCAATTATGTAAACCCACTGTCGAAAGCGAGGAAACCTGCCATTGAGGCATGCAAGCTACAAGGTACCAAATAATTTCTAAGTCTTGATTCCGGATAATGATCTGAAGTCAACGAAACAAAACTCGTCACAGGAGGGCCTTGATGTATCCCCCATCAATGACACGAAATGAGTAACAGATTTTGAAGGTGAAACAGAGTATGATACAAATTGAACCGGACACAGGGAAGGCCGACACAGAGAGAATGGACAATTGCAGATGGCCGACTCAATAAAGGTTTCAGATGGACTTCTCTTGAACATATGAATGACACGACCAATGATTTGGCAGCATTGACTCAAATATGACATAGGGAATGACCTTGTAGTAAATCGAATGAGAGGCAAATGGATTTCCCAAACCGGCTTCAAATGATAAATAGGGGGTGTCATGTTCAAGAGCGACACTTATTGCCAATCAATACGAAGATTAAAACATATCCCTTTCCCAAATTTCCCCCCACCATTTCTGGGGAGTACCTCTTTATTTTTATGCAAGCTTGAGGAGGATAACATATGCTTGTTGATATAAGCTTATCCTTCGGATAAGTCCTTCGGAGTATGTTTAACGAACCCTAAGAAGGAGTGGTTCGGTCCCATTACGAGTCTGTCAATGTTTGTTTAACGAGTCCAGAGATAGAAAACTCGAAGGTTTTTCATGATTATAGAGTCTGGAAAAACACTTAAAAGAGAACTCTCTCAGTTCCTTTTTCCTAAAATGGTCTGGATGAGACCAAAAAAGAGATAAATTATCGCTCACCAGGCGCTTACTTCAGATACTTTATCGAGCGTGAAAATAGCAAGTTCGCTCGACGATCTTTTCATGTTTAGAGAGTCTGAAAAGAGATTAAAGAGGACTCCAAGGGGTTCATTTTTCGTATAACCTTGTTGATCCCGAAAAAGTGATAAAAGTATGCTCGATCACATTCTCATGTATTTTCGAGCGCAAGAACGGACAAAAACCACGCTCGAGGTTTTATACAAAAACCATAAAAAACAATCAAAACACACGATGACAAAGAAAAAATATGTCTGTATCCCTGTTTAGGAACATCGAAGTCATTATGCCTGCAAAATTCACACTCAATAAGACATTAGGGATTAGGGTTTAATAGATAAATAATCATAAAAAACCAAATGACATAGCAAAAGTAAATAAAAAAGAGTAAAAACTCTTTTACCATATCGTTTTTACCTTTCCACTATTTGAGCTCAAAAAACCCCTCTTTTACCCTCAAAGTTCGGCGTCAGATTGTGGGAATTACGAGCATCCATTTAGCAAGCCGTCAGTGATAGTGAGGTAAGCTCTTTGTCCTTTACACTTTCATGGTTTAATTTTGCATTTCCACTGGTTAAAAATTCATTTATGAGTTGATTTAGTGATCCCTACTTGCGCATTGTCATTCTCGCAGGTGGGCTACAGAGGACCTGCGAGAATGGGGCATTCTCGCAGGTGAGCCCATAGCAGCCTACAAGGTTCTCGCACTATGCACAAAGGGCACCTGCGAGAACCGCAAAGCTCAATTTTTAAAAAAAAATTTACCCAATGAAAGAGAACCAAATCATGAATATAGTTGCTAATCTTCCTTTTGTGCTTCTTATGCAGATAATTGGCCATCAAAATGGTTCTTGAATGGCGTGAAAGGGAGCACGAAGAAGACAATGCAATTTCCAGAAATCATCCACCTACTATTGCTGCTTTGAGAAACTGTGGCCTCCTGAAGTACTTTCATATCTCGAGCATGAGGGCCCAAGTCAGATTGTTAGAGTACCTGGTGCATATGTGGGACCCTGATCAACAGGTATTTCATGTGGGGGTCCACACACTTTCCTTAGATATTGAGGACATTTACTTTTTGACTGGACTGTCATGGCGTGGGCACTATGTGAGCCTGACTGGTGGTAGAGGCGGTGGGCTACCCATGAGTGAGTACTGGTGTTTACACTGTGTTCCTGAGGTAGAGAGAAAGAAAGGAAAAGTAGTTATTTGGGGGGTATGAGATTTGACCCTCCGTACTATCCTATTCACCATAGCTCGGATGGCTGGGAGTTCTGCTCCTCACATGGTGCTACAAAGTTACTTCCAGTATGCCATCAAGTGTACTGAACCTCAGGTGTTCAACTGGGCATATGCTGTGCTTCGTAGTATAAAAAAGCAGTTGACCAAATGCAGACGAGGCAACTTGAAGCAATTCAGGTACAGATCTTTGTTAATGTCCTTCTTCCTTGAGAGGGTTCCATTATTGAGACTGCAGGTTGAGTGGAATTTACTGGCTCCCAGGGATCCAAGGATGCTGAGATGGTGTCATCTCATGGCCCAGCATGTAGCAGGACCGATCATCAAGTATGATGATACCTTTTTTCACTAGCTTCAACCACAGATGTTGATGGTTGACAACTATGCTTATGTCGGGTTGTATTTTTGAGGAGATCTAGATTTAGTACTGCCAGAGGATGCTCAGTGGGGGGAACTTGGTAAGAAGGACACGGAGTTTTCTCTTTTTAAATGTTTTGTGAATTTTTCATATTCAAATGTTTTTGTTTTATATGTTCGTCCAAAAACTAAATACAAAATCGTCGTTGATGTCACAGATTTTTGACCTTACAAACCTCCTGGTACTTCTCCCATTCAGCGGCGAGGAGAGTTAGCGAAAGCGCCACAATATGCCGAGGATTATCAAGTAGTGGAACAAAATATATAGGGCCTAACCACAGATATTCCAGACATGCCTCTTGAAGAGGTTCCACGACGCGATCAACGTCATACTGTAGGAGTGTCAGGATCCATGAGTCGACTGCTCCGTAGAGTTTCTCAGGCAGTCATGTGTTACCATGAACGTCATCCATGACGTCTCTTTGTAGAAGCTATGAGCTTCAGATTTTGACATTTTGGTCTTCAGACAAACTTTTTGTAAAAAACTCTTTTGATCGTTATATATACAGATGGCTTCTACCGGTTTATCATGTGTTGTGTGAACATTGATGTGATTGATTTATAAATGATTCAAATGTCTGTCTAATACATAGTTAGCCAATGCATCTGTTAATGTATTTAGACATCTAGGAATATGTTGATATTCAATGTAATCAAAATAATTCTCCAAGAGGTGAATTCGCAAAAACACCCGTAACAAAGTAGGACTTCGAATAGTATAGACATTACTTAACTATAGTACTACTAGCTGTGAATCCAGTCGCACAACCAAATGATGAATTTCGAGTGAGATAGCATCAACCAATAATTCAATAACGACGCTATACTCTGTAATGTTATTGGTCTCATGGTCGAGACACATACCTCGTAAGGAGACAAGTTCGTTTGTAGGGGCGTAAATTGCCCATGCAGCGGAAGCAAGGTTCTGAGTACTACGTCTAGCACCATCAGTGAAGCCAATATAGGGTAGCGAAAACTCTGACATCTGGAAATCAAACACAACGTCAAATAAGGGCAGAGACCAGATAACAACAAAAGCAAGCTATAGTAACACACAAAAAGTATGATACAATAAAATACAAGTACTTGTGCACAGATGATATTATGCATAGTACTTCTTCAAGTTCAACCCATTCCTGGGTTCACTCAAAGGGATACCATCGTAATCTACTAACTCATAAGCTCCTTTTTCCAAAACACGTTGAACGATATAAGGACCTCGCCACATGGGTTCGAATTTCCCAGCTCCTAACATATCTCGATCTTGTTCATAGAGAAGAACAAGATCACCTTCGAAGAAAATGCGAGGCTTGACATGCTTGTCATATTGGGCCTTGACATGCTTTCTCTGAGCTTCTATGACTAGGGTGGCATCGCGTTGAGTTTTGTCTAATTGCATAAGATACAATAGATGTTCTTCCTTAGCAGAAGTGTTGGGTAGGAGTTCAACAACTAGTTTTAAAGAGGGTATCTCGCATTTAATATGGAGAATGGCTTCCACACCATAGACTAACCGAAAAGGTGTAAACCCAGTAGCGGACTTGACAGATGTCCGGTACGCCCACAATGTCGAAAAAAACATTGTGTACCAACTTGTTTTATGAATCCCTATCATTCGTCGAAGCATAGTTATGAGAACTTTGTTAATCGCTTCAACTTGGCCATTGACTTGTGGGTAATAGGGCGTTGAGTTATCATTACGAAGACCCAACTTTTTAGTAAGTTCGGACATCATAAAATTCCTAAAGTGGCTACTGTGATCAGTGAAAATAGCTTGGGGAACACCAAAATGAGCTATGACGTGATTAAAAATGAACAATGTTGTGGTCTTTCCAGTGTTGTCAAATGTCGGCATCGCCTCGGCCCATTTCATAAAGTAATCAATGGATATAATGATGTAACCATGCCCCCCGGCCGAGTGAGGGTGACATGTAATGAAATTGATGCCCCATTTCGCAAAGGGGCCAACTGAGACTACAGGGTGAAGAGGAGCAGGATGTGACCGTATCTTTTTATTATAGGTCTGGCAGGCATGGCATTTTTGAACGGCTATGATGCAGTCATTAAATAATGAAGGCCAAAAATACCCTGCACATAAGATCTTCTGGGCAGTAGGATACCCAGACATATGACCACCACATGCTCTAGAATGGCAGTCATTCATAGCTTTCTCGGCTTCGTCAAACGTTAGACAACATTGAAAAACAGAGTCAATCCCCCGACGATAAAGAGTATCCCCGAGGATAATGTATTGACGAGCTTGATAGCGTATGCGACGTTGGTCGATACTAGACAAAGTTGGTCAGAAGGTCTGGGTTTGGATATATATAATGATATCCCCATACCAAAGATCATCAGTGCTAATAAGGAAAAGAGACTCATCAGGTAATGATTCCGCTGCTACATTTTTCGTTGCAGAATGGGGAAAGTCGCATATCAACTCAACAAAAACTAAGGACTTCTTGGACTTGGCCCGTTCGAATTCCAAGTCAAACTCCTGGAGTATCACAATCCATTTGGAGTACTTGCCCCTGAGCAATTGACGTGTTAGAATGTGTTGCATAGGGTTGCAATGAGAAATCACTGTAGTCTTGCGTGAGAGGATATAGTGCCGGAAGCGTTGGACGACTTGGACGGCAACCAAGGCCAGTTTCTCAACATGTTGATACTTGATTTCAGTTGGCGTGAGACTTTGACTCAAGTAGTAAATAACATGTTCTTCATGGGCATCATCCTCTTGGATGAGAACCATTCCAATGGTGTAATCTGAGGCGGCACGGTAAAGGAAATAATCACGACTGTAATCAGGGGTAAAGAGAAGCAGAGCTCGCATTAGGGACAACTTCAAAGCTTCAAAAGCATTGTTGGCAATGGTATCCCAGACAAATTCTGAATCCTTTTTTAATAGCCGCGTAAATCCATGAGTTATCTCAACGTAATTTGGGATAAAACGACGAAGAAAGTTTGCCTTCCCCTACAAACTTTGCAACTGGCGAAGTGTAGAAGGAGGAGGGAGATTAAAGATCACCTCAACCTTTAAAGGATCCACCCGGATCCCTTGACGCAAAATGATAAAACCTAAAAGATGGCTGGATTCCACACAAAAAATGCACTTATGAGGATTCAAACGTATACGCTAGAATCGATAGCGAACGAAAATGGCTCGGAGGTGGGTTGGGTGATCGACTCGGCGCATTGAATGAGCAGGTAAATTGTCCAAATAGGGTTGAATGATGTGCTTGATATCATGAAAAGCATAAGAAATAGCACGTTGAAAAGTTGCGCCATCGTTCTTGAGACTGAAAGGAAGTTTCTGATAGGCAAAAGTACCCCAAGGAAAAATAAAAGTGGTCTTATGTTGATCCTCGGGAACAATGTTAATTTGATTATACCCGGAGAAACCATCCATGAGAGAGAAGATTTCACTTCCGGCGCAGTCATCAACAATTTGATCGACGAAGGGGGTAGGAAATTTGTCTTTGGGACAAGCTTTATTGATATCCCTATAATCAATACATACACGAATGATGCCTTGTTTCTTGTCAATCGGGACAAGATTGGAAACCCAGTCTGTGAGAGCCACCAGATAAATAAAGCCGGCTTTAAGAAGTTTCTCGACTTCGAGCTTTATAGCAACCGCTTTACGTGGGTGAACTGGACAAAAGCATTACCGGATGGGTTTAACGTCGGGGTATGTCTTGATCTCATGTATCACAATCTCAGGGTTGATACCTGACATTTCTTCGTAGCTCCAGGCGAAGATGTCACGAAACTCTTTGAAAAGGGACGTATAGGTGACTATTTCGTCAGGGGAACACGAAGCTCCAATATGGACATTTTCGACTATTCCAGGTTTGACGGATATGTCAATGGGAATAGTGGGCGAGATATTGCTTAAGTTCCCTTCGAAAAACACATCGTGTGCAGACTCAAAAATAGTGGAAATGACAACAACGGTCGATGGAGTCGAGATCCGTTGGTAGTTCTCAAGAGTATGTTGCTCCAGAAAAAGAATGGAACGATGATGCCCATAGTCCCAAGGGGTGTCCTCCATGACGGACATGACCATCTCGTCAGTGGGAAAAATAACACGAAAAGGATTGGGAGGCAACTCATCAAGAGAGGGTGTAGAATGTGTTGCTGATTGAATGGCTTGATAGGCAGACTCAACCGGACTTAACGACATTTCGTCACCGAAACGAAGATGATCTACAGGTTCAGGGACTATCCAGGGGTTGTGAGACGCAGGAAGTTCATGAGGCGAAGTGGAGATCATGTTGATAGAAGCAACAGATGAGCATGGAACATCGGGCGGTGGAATGGGGAAAGTACCCATTAATGAAGAGTCCTTGAGAAGGCCTACACCGATGTTCTCATAACCCAGTGGGGTTTTAGCGATAAACAGTACGTTGCCAGTACGGGTATTGGAATTAAAGAAGGTGAGTTGGTTGATGGTAACAACCTTTCCTTGATGAGGGAAACGTATGACACGGAAAAGGGTCGACACAACGACGCGCATGGAATCGATCCAACTGCAGCCAAGTAGAAGATTATAATCAAGGGGAGCGTCAAAGACTTCCACTTCGACTTGGACCATCTTGCCTTCTAACGTGATGGGCAATGAAGGAAGGACACTGTAGGGCTTAAAACCGGAGACATTGAAGGATTTAAGAGTGTTCTGGGATTTATTCAAAGAAGGAGAGCCAATGGATTTCCAGCAAACAAGAGATATGACACACGTCGAGGCACCCTCGTCGATAATGGTTCGGAAAATGTTTTTGTTAGAGACAATCACTTGGATCTGGAATGCGAGTTGAGGGGGTAACCTTGGAATGTGATCTTCCACGTCAAGGATTATTAAATTCGTATTCGTCAGGTCAATTCCACCGATAGCTTTCAACAGTGCCTTCCATTGTGCGAGACAAGTTTGAAGGACTTCAAGGGCTGACATCGTAGAAGGTGCTTGGGCCAGATCTTCAACAATGCTGTAGTTTTGGGCCACATGAGCATGAGGATTGAAAGCCGATTTTTGAACGACGCCCTTTGGGGGGGTCATAGAACTGTGTTGAGGCTCGATCGTTCGAGATGAAGAGGACTGTTGGTAGTTGGAGTTGTGGGAGAGGGTTGTGCTGAAGAAGGCGGTAGATCATCAACCTTCGCCTTAGAGGGAGAATAATATTTGGCCTGAGTAGTGAGTGTAACATTACTCTGCTTAGAATCGCCAGTACACATCAAAACATAGGAGGTGGTAGAAGATGAGGGTTGGTCATGGATGACCAACTGAGCTTGTTGTTGAGACGAGAAGGGTTGGGAAAAAATGGCCAGTGCAGGTGGTTTTGGAGCTCCTTGAAGGAACTTAGTGACCTCGGCACATCGTGGACAATCCTTCGTGTAGTGATCATCACCACAGATAAGACAAGGGTATTGTGGTTTGCGCTTATCCCGATCGTCAACAGGGGTATTTTTGGTTTTCTCTGCTTGAGAATTATTTTTTCCCTCCTTATTCTTACCTCTCCCCTTTTTAGATTTGTTTTTACCAGCTGGGGTAGATTGGACTGCATTTACCTCAGAAGTATTTCCGATGGAAGTGGCAGGAGATGGAGCATTTTGAACATTATAAGAAGTAGATTTGGGGTTTGTGCTTGAGGTGGAATGTGGTTGGGCCTGGGAAGATCCAATCACACCGTCAGCTGCATGCAAGGTAGCTAGAGTAGTTGAAGTGTTGGAAGTATTAGGACGAGGTAAGTCAGGTAGTAAATCGTAAAGGGTTCCCATTTGTGAATAAACGAGGTCAATATATTGAGCACGACTTATAGCCTGCTCTTCCGTGACTACTCCACCCATGGCAATGTCCTTACCGATGTCATTCACAAATGATTTTGTGAACCACTATGCCAGCAACTGATCAGGGAGCTCAATTTTAATGAGACGTCGTCTCCTTCGCCACTCATGGATGTGATTAGAGATATGAGTGCCTTTATTCTGTTTGAAGTAATTCAAAATCTCGGTTCCCGTGTCATAATGGATCGGTAACTAGTAATGCGTAAGGAAATCCATAGCTAGGGTGTTGAAGTCAGAGAAGAAACTTTGTGGCAATTCAATATACCACTTCGCAGCAGAACCTGTGAGGGTCCATTGAAAAAGACGTAAACGAATAGAGTCATCCATCAACGAGTTGGATGAGCACCATAGGTGAAAAGTCATAACGTGATTTTTTGGGTCCTCTCCCGCTTTGTCGTTGAATTTAGGAATGTCTGATGGAAGCTTGGCTGGGATAACAGGCCATTGGGGAGAGTGACGAATAGGATCATTTAAAATCCTTGACAAATCCAGAAGATCCAAAGTGGCAAGAAAAGGTAATTTTCGATTCACCTGCAGGTACTGGTGGCTTTGGGGAGGAAGCCCTATCGGCAAACTAGTAGGACCATAAGCAGTCTGCATATAATGTGAATACCTAGGCATATTCGGTGGGGGTTGGGGAGGATAGTATCTCATAGGAGTATACCCTGAAACAGGGGCTTGAGTTTGAGCATTCGCCCCCAAAATGGGATTGAAAGAACCTAGATATGGTTGGCCCATACTAGGGTGTGTTACAGACGCACCTGGAAACTGTTGCCCCCCAGTCGATTGAGGAGGATTTTGGATCAATTGATTCCAATACTGGGCCAAGGACAGAGGTATGTTTTTCCCATAAGGTGGGGTTGGTCCTCCCATCGAAGGTGGTGTTCCAATTGGGGGCAATGTTCCAATTGGGGGTTGTGTTCCAATTGGGACTTTGCCCGCTGAGAGAGGGTTGAGTCATACCACCTTGGTGAAATTGTCCACCAACCAAAAACTGGTAATTTGGAGTGAATGATGAAATAGTGCCACTAGGATTAGGATTGCCAATAGAAGACGAAGAAGGTCCTCCAAAAGGAAATTGAGGTAGTGTTGGAACAAAACTGGGAAGAAAGTGCACAGAAGAAGAAGAAGGACCACCAAGAGAGCCGGATGGAGTTTGTGTAGGAGTAGGAATCGAAGCATGCAATGCATGGTATCCAGGTGGTAGTGTCGGAGCGACGTTGGGCGTTCACGGTGTGTTGATAGGAGCAAGACTAATCGTAGTAAACCTAGTTGGAACACTCGTAGTATCTGTGAGATGGGCCATTTCGACAGGGACGGTAAAGTGATAAGAGGTAGTCACCGGTACTATCTCTGTACTAGAGATTTCAGAAATCACAGGTGGGTTGATCTCGGAAATCACAGATGAACCTGGACCAAAAAGGTCCCGTCGAAAAATGCCCGTAGACCAAAAAGGATCTTGGTCCCTAGGTCTAGTCGGAGATCCAGAATACACAACAATTAAGTCTCCGAAAGAGTTTGCTCGCATAAAACGTCTCTCAGAATCGGGGTGAAGTCGAAAGTCCTCTCGAGTATTTGTAGTTCGAAAATGTTCTAGAGAGTCAGTGTGTTCCACTTGTAGTGTGGTGACAACTGGGACTTCACTTTTCCAAGGAGAGCCTTCAGGTGTACTTGTAGGCAAGGGTTGAGAACCTTCCAGATGCTCTGGAGATAAAAACTGCACTCTACGTGAACGACGTGGAGGGGCTATTGTAAAGGAGTGACAAACTTCGCAAAAAAAATCCTATGGTCAACTTCGAGAAACAAACAACACGCACTAGTAAAGAAAATCTAGGAAGCAACACCAAGCAAACAAGACCTTCTAATTTCGAAGCCACTAATTGGTGATGAAATCCAACGTCGCAACAACGAGACGAGAAGGGGCTGGGCTAGGGTGGAAAAGTTACGTTGACGACCTTCTTAACAGACTTACACCCTAGTGCAAGCTCCCACACATAATCGTGGGTATACCCTCCAAGGAGCCCGAGTGAGGTTGGTCAACGTCAATTCTAGGTACCGTGAAGACTTTTCCCTTCACAGTCACCTCGTGTAAGATCCTAGAAAGATAGGCCACTAAGGTCACCACCAACAACAATAAAGCCTGGGGGGATAGTCGACAGTTTGATCCACACACAAGGGTAGGGTATCTAGCCCGAAATCAACCCAAAAGGATTCCACTCATCATTGTGGGTATACCTCCGAGTGATCCCCGTAATACGTGCAATCTCTACACTGATATCAAAAAAGAAGGGTGAGTAACTCTGTCAATAGCAATGCAACCTCGTTTTTGACCCTTGTGTGAGAAGGGCTTCCCAGGACAAGATGTTGCAAATGGAATTTAACACTCCCTAACACAAGATGCTATTGCGTGTTTTGTGCTTTTGGAGAGTGTATCTCTCTTCCTACTCCAAAGCGCTATCCTAGCTAAATGTTGGTGTGATAGAGCCCTAGAAAAGAGTTACTAGATAATTTTACAATTGCGAAGTGTTATTAAGAGCTGTTGTTTACTCAAAGGAAATGGAGATGAAACTTATGGTGTATGACTCTGACCCAACAATGCACGGAATGAGAAGGAAACATATCACTTTTCGTTCAATGAATCCCATGTATGGGAGGGAAAGAGAAATTTTTCCAGATCAACCTTGAACTACAATGCAAATTTCCTTTAAAATGCAAATGCAACAAATCACGCATCAACAATAAATCTCTATTGTGTCTTTTTCAATAATTTCAACAATTGATTTTCAATGTTTTCGAAGACGAAAAATATTTTTTGAAAGAAAAACGTTTGTTCACTTTTGAAAAAGGACCCAGACCATGATAGTGAGAGTACTGAAAATCAAAAACCAATAAACAAGCAATGATAAAAACCCAAATCACTCTTTCAATGAAAAAAAAAATAACAAGTAAACCAATCTAGTCTTTTCAATTGCATAAGAAAAATGATCTTTCAAACAATACGAAAATGATAAAGACCAAGAAACTCAACTTTCAACCGATCACGGGTTCTTAACTAATCAAACACACTCATATTCTGAAATCAGAGAGTATGGTTTTGCCAAGAAAAGTCAAGAAATGAAAGTCAAGACAAAAGTGACAAGAGGAGCCTTGAAATCCTAAGACTATTCATGCACGGAAACGAAGACAAGAAAGACACCAATCAATGGTCCAAGAAACTCTTATGAGGTACCTAGACTGATCTGGGCAGTTGAAGATGCCGAAACTCAAATCCAAATTTTTGAAAAAATGAGTTCGCAGGCTAGCAATACTACACAGTGCGAGAATTAGGCATTCTCGCAGCTAGCTCTTGAGCAGAGTGCAAGAACCTTGCACTGAACCTAAAGGCAGAATGTGAACTCTATAGATTATCACAGGCTACAATGAAGTGCAGTGCGAGAACCTCTGAAACTAGTCAAATTTTTGGAAAATGAAACAAAATTTAAAAAGGCCTCTAGACCCAGAGGGTCTATTAGGATATCCTAAAGACTCAGAGATTGATAGGAAAGGAGAAAAGTAAAACAAGAGAAAATGGCCGCAGAAAAATACCAAAAGCCATAAAGAAAATGGGATGATCCCCAATGGAGTCTCCAATTTTGTTATCAGACTAATCGGTAGGTGCGGACACTAACAGATCTCCCTAGATCCACCTGGATCTAGAATAAAACAGGACAGGACATGACTCTTTCCCTAAGTTTTGATCATTGAATTAACTAGTAGGAAGGAACAAGTAACATACCTTTATATCACTTCCTAGGGTCTCTGTTTCTCCCGCTTCGCTCTAGTGCTCTCATGAGGTTAAGACCAAGACAAAACAAACCAACCAAAGTGAAGATAGCACAATATATTCAACAATCAACTTATGTGTATGATCAAGGAATTACACAATAAAGTGAGAATAGCTTTATGGGAAAGGGACATGCCACTGTATCATATTAATTGAAAGTAAAGTTTACAACCTGATAGCCTTGATGTCGCAAGCTTCCTTTCGATGGATCTTGGCTCCAACACACACACTTGCTCAATCCTTGTATGAAGAAGATCAAATCCTCTTGATATACTTGCTAGAGTCGTCAAGCTGTTGTTTAAGCTAAGTCCTTCACACAATTCTTTCACCAATTCTCCAATGAATCTTGCTTAACCTTTTCCATGAGAATTCCCTCAATATATAGGAGATTAACTGCTTTGCAAGATGTGTATACGCTTCTTGCTCCACTATAGCTCGTGTATATCGGGATTTGTGCCAGAAAATACAAAATGAGGTCAGGTTTCCATGTCACAACAAATGATCTCTAATATTTGGCCTTCCATATACTGAAAACATTCTGAATCGTCCCTTTAGTTGCATTCTGGAGGCTATAAGAGCATAATTTCGAGCTATGGAAAAAGAGAGAGAAAGAATTCAACTTTGAGAGAAAAGTTACTCTGAAGAAATTACTTCATATTGAGTCTGCATCCCTTTGTCCCTCAAGTCTGAACATAGTGTTCATCCCCCAAGTTGTTCCCTTATTGTCAAGAGGATCTCATTATCTCTTTGCTATGAGCTTGCCTTTGGTGGAGGATTGAAGTGGTGGAGACCCAGTTGGAAGGAACTTGGTTTCTTGGTTTCTGTTAAGAACCAAATACCAATATAGCATAGAAAAACCTCAGAAAAAGTACTCAGTGCCTTGAAAAAGATATAATTTCAGATAATAAGCCTCTTCAAGGGGGAAAACTCCTTTTACCCCACTTAAATGTTCAAGTACAAGATGATTCAAAATGAAAATGTCTCATTGGTATATATAGGATACTAGGAGGTATAATTACAACTAATGGCCTAAAGCCGACATACATAAAATAACATTACTAATATAATATGCCCCAATTAAGGAGTAATGAGCCAATATTAGGGCTTAAAATGCCCCTCCCCTTGAGACAAGTGTTGTCCGCAACGCTTGAGTAACTATGGATGCTTCTGTAGAAAAGACTCATCTTCCCAAGTGGAATCTTCAGCCGGTAGTTTCCTCCATTTAATGAGATACTCTGAAATGGATCTATTCCTCAGCTAGAAAATTCTTGTGTCAGTGATGGCTTCAGGTTCCAATATGATTTTTCCTTCCTTGTCAAGTTCTAGAAATATAGTTTGAACTGGGATCTTGTCGCCTATAACCTTCTTTAAGCATGAAACATGGAAAACTGGGTGTACTCGTGAAGATGAAGGCAACTCTAATTTGTATGTCATAGTACGAATCTTTTGCAACACCTTATAAGGGCCATAGTTCTTTGGTGATAATTTATTATCCTTCTTGGCTTGCTTGAGGGACATCTGTTTGTATGGTTGTAGTCTTAAAAACACCCAATCCCCTACTTCAAAGCTTATTTCACTACGATGTTGATCTGCTTGTTCTTTCATGAGATTTTGTGCCATGGTCAAGTTGTCCTTTAACATTTGGAGAACTTGTTGTTGATTCTCGATGTGATCTTCCACTGCTTGAACCTTAGATTTTTCTTTTAGGGAAGAAGTGATGGAAGGAGGGTGGTATCCATAAAGTTCCATAAATGGTGTCATTTTTGTTGCAGTATGAAAGGAAGTGTTATACCACCATTCTGCCAAGGGTAACCATTTGAACCATTGTGTTTGTTTATTAGAGACAAAGCAACGAAGGTAGCCTTCCAAACATTTGTTCACTATCTCAGTTTGTCCCATCGGATTGAGGATGATAGGATGAGCTATGAGCCAATTGAGTACCCAAACAAGAAAATAATTCTGTCCAAAAATGTCCATTGAAGATGGGATCTCTGTCACTTACAATAATCTTTGGGCTACCATGTAGCTTTCGAAATGTCTCCATGAATGCAGTGTCAACTGTACTAGCTTTGAAGGGATGAGAGAGTGCAAAAAAGTCTGTGTACTTGGTCAGTCTATCAACAATCACCATGATGACACTCTTTCCTTCAGATTTCGGTAACCTTGTGATGAAATCCATGGAAACCTCCTCCCAGCATTGACTTGGGATGGATAATGGTTGTAAAAGACTTGGGGTCTTAATTGTTTCCACCTTATTTTTTGGCACACCAAACATTCTTCCACAAACCTTTGAACATTAGTTTTAAGGCCATCCCAAAAAAAATCCTTCTTGACTCTATGGTAGGTTTTCAAAAATCCCGAGTGCCCTCCTACTGGAGAGGTGTGCAATTACAATAATACCTTTTGTTTGAGTTGGGAGTTCTTACATAAATATAAGTGATCTTTGTACCATAGGGAATCATTTTTCCATGTAAATGTATCTAATGCACTGGAATCCTGCTGCAACCTTTGAATGAGAGTCCACACTTTTTCGCCATTCTTCCATTCATCCCTTGCTTCTATTATCCAATCGGGTTGGATGATCGAGATAGCACAGAGAAAGGCCTCAACATCTTCATCCTT
>ML782977.1:227501-259663 GCA_009831015.1 Picea engelmannii
TACGCATTTCTTCACCTTCATCAAGAGTCCAAGTAGGATTTTCTGGAGGCTTAGTTGGTGTAGAAGTTCCCTTTTTTGGTGGCATGTTGGCCAAGTATCACTTTTGAACCTTGATTTTGAGGTGGTTCTGCTAGACAATATTTGTTTTGTTGTATCTCCCAAGTTTCAGCCCTTCTAGGTATGAAACTTTATTTTATGTAGTTCTCTGATATTTCTTCTCTGCAATGCCATAGGTTTGATCAAAATTTGATGAGCCAAGTGGAATTTATGGTAACTTCCCCACAACTTGTCGATTTTTGTCCTTTCCATGAGATATCACTTGTATAGTGTGCCTCGCACTAAATAATTGATATAAAATTTTGAAACTCACACTAGAAATACTACAAACTATCCACGATCCAATGAAACCAGTCCCACTCAATTTGGATACTCTAGGAAGAAGTTATGATTGTTTTACCTGGAACACCTTCTTGAGACTAGTCAATAGAACTAGTCAGATACCCTATCTTACACAGGGTGTATCTACAAATTTAACATGAACCAGAATCGAAAATGTTTACCACAGATACCTTAGTAATTTATGTAAATGGCTTTTGAAGTTTAGGGTCTGAAATGTTACAGAAATTTTTTTATAGTGAAAAGTTTGCAATGACTCGTTTCAGGATGATTCCAGAACCCTATCTTGTGCAGGCTCTATCTCAGAAAGAATAAGGCCTCAGGAGATGAATTTTGAACCCAACGTACCTTGATCCATCTACTAAATATCCTCCAAGTTGTTTCTTCTGAAATGTTGTAGAAAACAAGTTATAGAGAAAATTTCAAGGTGTCTCAGATGTAGCAGCAAAACCCCAAGACCTTGAGCTCTGATACCATATGTTAAGAACCAAATACCAATATAGCATAGAAAAACCTCAAAAAAAGTACTCAACGCCTTGAAAAAGAGATAATTTCAGATAATAAGCCTCTTCGAGGGGGCAACCTCCTTTTACCCCACTTAAATGTTCAAGTATAAGATGATTCAAAATGAAAATGTCTCCTTGGTATATATAGAAGGTATAATTACAACTAATGGCCTAAAGACAACATAAATAAAATAATATTACTAATATAATATGCCCCAATTAGGGGGTAATGAGACAATATTAGGGCTTAATAGTTTTGAACCGTTTCGACATGGAAGTCTGTAATGTTGATACTTCTGTTGATCAATTATTAATAGAAATACTCCTTTCCTGTCCTGTCGATATCTTGCAAATATATGATTATTATCCATGGGGATGTTTGTAATGTTTATTAATGGATTGTTCTATCTGATGTGCTAACTCGTTTTATATACTTTCACTATATACTTGCATCGCTTGTTTGTTGAGAACTTATTGCAGGTGTAAAACTTTGGGTCAAAGTGCTCAACGGTGGAATGAAATCAAACGATTGGATCGAAGTAGGCTTCTTCCTCGTATTGCACATTAGTTTATATAGCACATGTTGGAATTGAGTTGATTTATGCAGTCATAACTGTCTGTTGTGGTTTACCCTTGGCCATAGAGAGTTTTTCTCTTGTAACCGAATTGGTGACTCCACTGGGGAGAGATCTTCCTTCTAGGGGTTGAAGTATTTTTCCTTCTTACATTGCTCTTTTGCCTTTGTATTTCTTGTCGTATCACAGTTGGATAGATTCTGTTCACTCTGGGTCTGAGTTTTCAGCCTTTTAATCTTGCCTAGCCTTGTTTTAAAAGATACACACCCATTTTTCCCTGTCAATCGCATGTATATGCTTGTTGTCCCACTACAAGAGGTATATATACGCCCTTTTCTTTTGAACATGAGAATATACCACTTCCCCCTTGCTTGTTTGCTTGGTTTAGTGACTGTTGGGTAGATTTTGAGGATCACTAAGCCTTCTTAGGTCTCTGTGGTACCTGTTGAGATTATCTGGGATGACATGAAACCTTTTTGGAGTTGAATTTTTGGGCAGTGTCTTTCTCTTTGTTTTTCGTTTTTTATTTGTCCTTGGTAGTTGGGCTTTCCTCTTAGCTGCTTGGTATTCTGCTCGAGTGATTTCGTTTATACACAGTAGAAGTTATATATCAAGTCTCTTATCAGTCCATGCATTTTCTTTTTAATACATTAAAAACACAAAAAAATAGGTATTTTGCATTGGTTGGTATTTTTTGTCTTGGAACCTTTATCATTAGCTTAGCATATTTAGAGAAAGATTTCATTTTACTTCTGAGTTGCATAGTTAAAATTGAAAATTGCATTGTTTTTATTTAGCATATCATTCACTGAAAATTTAAGGTTAGGCTTTGCATTATATCTATTTTTATTTTCATGCAGAGTCATAACACCGTGAGTTTCATTTCTATACCTCTTTGAGTAATCACGGCCAATAAAATTTACACTTTAAACTAAAATTGATTAGTCACAATTTTATTTTTTAGGGTGCACAAACTAGCCTAGGATTTAGTGCCTTGGAATAGGATTTTGTGAGTAAACTTCTCCAAGGCAATTAAATCAACTTATCTGTCCGGGGAGTTGAGAAATACATTGTATAATTGGTAATATTAGGAGGCTCCGCTCACACCATAGTTAATCACGAGGTCGCGTGAAGTTAGTTGAAGGGATAACCCCTGTATACTAACCTAGCATTAGAGATATTTCTGTGGATTTATTTGTATTTGGGGATCTTGCTAGTGCCCATACCTCTGTGAGAGGCAGTGCTTTCAAGGTTTTGGGCTTTGCTACCCTACCCATACGATGATCCAGACTTACAACTTCTCACCTGTGCATCGGTTATACAATGGTTTATTAGTTGCTTGACTTATGTTTCTCATAGGTTACTTCCAGGGATTATTCTACTTGTATCCTGAGTCAGATAGGGGTCGGACAACACACAACCTTTATGGAGGATTACCTCTCTGGGGGGGTCTGACCGACTATTTGTTAAGCCTACGAGGGCCCTTATAACTGATTTTGTTACCTCCAAAATTTAGCAGGGAGTCTCAAGTCCCTCTTGGACGAGGCATACCTTTTTTAGCGAGGGAGGCCACTTAGCCACTTTAGCCCGTTTGCATGCATATTGGCTGTTTGAATTTTTGGTATGATCTTTGATTACTAGTTGGACTTAGGATATATTTTTATTTGTTGAGAGTCATAAGTCATTATGGAGTCAGATCAACTTCCTTGCAGGTCTCGTTGGTTGTTATAGTTACCACCGGTTTTCGAGCTATTGCCTTCTAAAAGGTGTAGAGTTATTAGGAGTGGTACACACACATCCACTTTTCAGATTTGTGATCCCACAAGGATGAGTACTGAGTCTAGTCTTCATAACACTGGGACTTCATTAACTACCAATCCCACTATAGTTAATTGCACTCCTTCGACACCTGCAGCCGCTACAGTTACAGTGCCGAAGGCCTACACCGGTACTATGGCTCGACTTGTAGTCAATGCTTCGTCTCTTGCATCTAACCCTTTTGGGGGTTTTGGCCACTCATCGAGTTACAATTTTAAGACCATCCCCATGGATACTACTCTGTTTTCTTATGGTATGCCAAGTTTCACTTCGCAGTCTTCGACTGCCATCCCAACTACTAGCCATAATGATAGCCTTGGATTTGGGGGCACCACACCTCCTTACACTCCCTTTCTGTTTGGTATCTCTCATGTTCCCCAAGCGAATCCTAATGTAGGAAGTGTTCCCTTCCCTAACCCCAGGTCTAATCCTTCTACGGCTATATGGAACAACAAAGCTAGTGGACAAGTTCCGCCCTATATCCCTACCCCCTCGGTGTCGAATTCAACCAATACTTTTGGCATAAAGAATCCACTTCAATCCTCCAGATCCCTACCCCGAGGAGGTCAGGCTTATGTCTTGGGAACCCCCCAACCTAGATCTAATCCAGTTGGGGCATTTTTAACAACCCTTAGTTTGGAGCTAATCCAACTGGGGGAAATTTTCATAACCATTATCAGAACATTCCAGCTGGAATGATGCCCAATCCATCTTTCACGAATCTGCCCGGAGGAGGGTATTTTAATTCCAAACAAGTTTATGGTCCTTACCAGAACCCTGGATGGAACGCAGCTCCTAATACTCAGTCTTTTGCAAGAGGATGGGGTTAGAGGTGGCAACCCCGTATTGCCTTTCTAGCCACACTTAATCTGCTAGATTTGTCTAAAATAATGAATGACCCAGTGAGTCATGATCCCACATGCCCCCCTGTCCCCACCAAGCTTCCATCAGACATTCCAAAGTTTGAAGGTAAGAATGGCGAGGACCCTGGTGATCACGTCACTACTTTTCACCTCTAGTGCTCATCAAATTCTTTGAATCATGATTCTATTAGATTAAGATTGTTTTAGCACACTCTTATATGGATTGTGTCACAATGGTATATTGAGCTACCTAGGGGAACATATGGGTCTTTTCAACAGTTAGTGTTATCCTTTATTAACCATTTTCAACTACCTATTCATTATGATGCTAGCCTTGAACTTTTGTAAACTTTACGCCAGGGTTCTGGCACTCATATTTCGGACCATATCTAGGAATGGCGTAGGAAAAGACGATTAGTTAAGACTCCCATACCCCCTACCTTTCTCTTAGAATGGTTTTTAAAATCTTTGCACACTCCTATTTCAAAGGATGTTTCTACCTCTGAGGTCTTTAGCGAGGAAGAGACCATTTTTAGAGCCCAACAATTCAATTTGACCTATGCTTAGTCTGGGATGTTATACCAGCTTCTTCTTAACGCACCGCGGTCGACTCATGATCCTAGACAGGGTCTTCGGCCCCATGTCGATGGCATTGTGGGGTCCACCAATGTAAAGTCCGTAGACTCGGCAACGAAGCCTATCGGAGGACCAACTTCATTTGGATCCTCCAAACCCACCCAATCGGCAGATGCACATTCTGTGTAGTCATCGAAAAACCCAAATGGTGACCAACAACCAGATGGGAATAAATGAAAAGGTCAAAATAATCATAGCGGTGGGAAGAATAAACCCAAGGACAAGAATAATAATGGAAAACAGAACGATAATGTTGGAGAGGGAATGAAAGAAAAGTGTAAGGTTAAGTTTCCTTGTAAACTTTGTACAGATGATCACCTTACACACTTATGCCCCAAACTTGCGGAGGATTTTAAATCTTCCACCTGCTGTTCTAACGAATCCTTTTCCTCACAACCAAAACTTAGCCTTGAGTTCTTCGAATGCCGAAAATGCATCTAGTGGGAGTCAAAACCCACCATCAGAAGATGGCGACCATGTTCGTATCAATATGGTCGATGCAAAAATCGATATAGCCACTCGCTCTCGAGATTATGGCTCTTCAAAATCTAGTACCAGCCTAGAAGCTCCTCCTCCACCCCGGGAGATGAATTTATAGATCGAGAAACCAGAGGTAGCACCTTGTATTCTGAAAGGAGTATTCAAGTGCTCTACCCATAACCCTAATGCTAAAGCCATCCATAACTACTCTATTGTTGAGGATCTGGGCCAAACACCTTGCGCGATGTCTTCTTTGGAGGTACTCCAGACATGCCCATCACAAAGGAATGCCTTACTCTCTACCTTAGGAGCTCTAGAGCCTAGTGGCTCGAAGATCATCAAGTTCGATGTCACAAACGTGAAGCCTCACTTACCCAACCATGTGGCTTTCCAAATCCACGCGGAGTATTCTAAATATACCATCAAACAAGCGGTCGTTGATGAAGGTGTTGCCACTTGCATGATGTCCTTAGCTTGTTGCAAATATATTGGTTCTCCAACCCTTTTAAAGTCATTGACCATGTTGACTGCATTCGATGGTCATTCCTTCCACCCTCATGGTATTCTCCCCGCCTTTCCGGTCTAGTTAGGTCGGAAGATGGTAGAAGTGGAAGTAGAGGTAGTTGATTCACCTCTCGATTATAACCTGTTACTAGGTCACAATTGGACTTATGGTATGGTCGTTTTCATATCGTCTGTTTTCCGCACACTTTGTTTTCCTCATCAAGGGGTGATTGTGACGATCAACAAGTTATCCTTTGCGTACTTTGTTGGACTGTCGATCCCTGTGGTCGACAATTCTTAGCCAACAACTAAGAATATTGGTGTCGAAATGTATTCTTCCCTCATGGGTAGTTTCGACTTCTCGGCACCGATTCACCACATTTACGCCATGTCCAGTATGCCCACTTTAGTAGAGAGGTCCATCCCTTTTCACACTTCTTATTTCAGTGACCCTTGGACCCTACCTTCTCCGAATTCATCGATTAAAGGTCAGTCACATGTTGGCATGGCTATGCCACTATCAAAAGAAGAGATTGCATATCAAGCTATCCTTGAATCTTCTATTGATCCATATCCTATTCCCTCGCAGATGGTCGAGGAGGATCTAGTTCTCAAGTGTAACACACCGACTATGGGAACTAGAATTTTTTCGCTTTTTCCTTCTTTTCACAGAGGAACGGGATCCCCCAAATTCCTATGGGGCCTGATGCAGACCCTACCATCCCTTATCCTTACCCATGTGATCGTTGGATATGACCACGGGCCTTACCGGAGAGGTGATTTTGGCTTTTGCGATTCAGGAAATCGCGATGCATGTGTTCCCCTTCTCTCTTGTCTCTCGATGTGCCGAAATCCGAAAGGGACCAACAGTTTGTCACATATAACAATGCCTCGGATTAAAACCTGACATCCCACCTTTTGGAGTTTCGCGTACTGGGATTTAACGGTAGAAGAGGACGAGGGGTTCACACCCTTCGGTATTCCGAGTGCCAAAACACCGAAAACCAAATCGACATGCGCTAAGTCGTATCGGGATTTCACACGTCGGGAATTCAGGACTGGAGTGTACCAGGGACTTAGTTCTAGATATCCCGGGTTTCAAAATACTGAGACATCAAGACTTATCCATGCTATTATTATTTCGGGGTTTCACAAGTCGGGATTTCGGGATATGCGCAGATAGAAGGTCTCACACTTAGGTTTCTCGAGAGTCAAAACTCCTAAGCCCGTATTCATCGCTAACCTCATTTCAGGGTTTCACAAGTCGGGACTTTGCGACCAATGAGTACAAGGGAACTGACGCTTGGGTTTCCCGGGTGTCGAAACACTGAAACATCCAAACTCTAGACACACTATGTCATTTCGGGGTTTCACATGTCAGGATTTCAGGACTGGTGGGTAAAAGAGACTTTCCCTTAGATATCCCGGGTGTCGAAACATTGAAACACCGTATCTCATCCACTCTATTATCATTTCAGGGTCCCGCAAGTCAGGATTTCGGGATATGCGTAGACAAGAGGTCTCTCACTTAGGTTTTCTGGGAGCCGAAACTCCGAATCATATATCCTCTAAAATAACTTCGGGGTTTCTCAAGACGGGGTCTCACAATGTGAGATGACAAGAAGTCTCGCATCTGGGTTTCCCGGGAGCCAAAACTCCGAAGTTCATATATATATACGCTAAGCTTGTTTTGGGGTTTCACAAGTTTGGATTTCACGATGTGTGATGACAAGAGGTCTCGCATCTAGGTTTCCCAAAAGCCAAAAATCTGAAGTTCATATGTATACACTAAGCTCATTTTGAAGTTTCACAAGTCGGGATTTTGCGACATGAAAATACAAGGAAACTTTCCCTTGGGTATCTCGAGTTCCGAAAAAACGAAACACCAAACTCTAACCACGCTATACCATTTCGGGGTTTCGCAAGTCGATATTTCATGACATGTGAAGACAAGGAAACTTTCCCTTGGGTATCCTAGGTGCCGAAACACTGAAACATCAAACTCTAACCGCGCTATACCATTTTGGGGTTTCGCAAGTCGGGATTTCATGACATGCGAAGACAAGAAAACTTTACCTTGGGTATCCCCGGTTGCCAAAACTCTGAAACACCAAAACTTATCCACGCTAGACTATTTCGGGGTTCCACATATCGAGATTTCATGTCTGGCAAGTACAAGGAAACTTACCTTTAGATATCCTGGGAGCCGAAATAACGAAACACCAAAACTTAGGGAACCATTCTTTCTGGTGCAAGGTTTCCAAACTTAGGCCATAAAGTCCTCCAACGCATCCTTGGGTTATTATCATCAGGCTGGGTGACCTGACGGAAGGGTCTTCTTAGATTATTGAGCTATGAAATCTTTGACAGGGGTAAGGTAAGCTTAAATACTTACTTAAAAATGGTAGTCCCTTCCAGAAATTCACTCCGGCTCTGGAATAGGATGGAGCTTCCCAAAAGGAGGTGCCTTCGGGAAAACAAACCGGGGTGTATCATGGGTCATGAACATGGGACAACTCTTTAGGGGACGAGCTCGAATATGAACTTATACATTCTATACGTAAACCGATTATAGTCATATAAGCATAAGCACGCATTCATTGTTGCTGATCGAAACACCACGCAAACACTTCTATACAGAAATCAATCATTTATAAGTGTACAAACATGAGCATGCATCCATTATATTTAATTCCAAGATGCAATATGTAAACACTTATAAGAAGGAACACCAGGTATGGCACGACTGCTAAGAGAGGTACTCATTTCCACCCAAACATAGTCTCAGCGACTCCCAACAGATTTACCACTAGCCACCCCTGAGCTAGACCATGAGGCTTTGAGAATCAGTCTCCTACTTCCCGCTCGTTGGAAGTCAAGGATGAAGGTTACTCTCCTTCTCCTCTACTCAAGACTCACTATATTTTTCTGGAGTTACCCTGGTTCTCTTTCTTCTATTCCTGTTGCATGCCCTCTCCCCACACTTCCCTTCTTGCTTTGTCCTGCAAGGTTGTGTGTGGCGGGAATTACCCCACAGTAGTTAGGTCTGAGGGGTTCTACGGATGGGTAGTTCACTCCATTCCCCTCATTAACTCATGAGGAGCCTCCCCACCTACCATCCTAGCGATTAATTCATTCCAAGGCCAAAGAGTAGCTTTGGTCTTTGAGCCAGTAAAGACCAACACGGTATTGGTTCGGTGGAAGTTAATGCCACCATTCCAGGTGCCTTCCAACACCTTTCATCATCCATCGTGGTCTCTTTTTCAGTACATCCCCCTCTCAGCAGTCATGCAACATATATATACACACATTATTTATATTCGTTGACCCTTTATATAGGGTCCGTCAAATCACGCATTCACATCTTGGAGTTTTCCATAATTCTTGGCCAATATAGTTATTTTTACAGACTGGGGGAAACAGGGTGTTACAATTCCCTCCCCCTTAAAGCAACATCGTCCTCGATGTTCTATCTATCAATAGAACATGTAAGTACGGAAGTAAACAAAATCAGATATGCTTGTTTCATGGCATCTTCCATTTCCCGGGTAGCCTCATCTGGGCCAAAATGTTTCCACTACACCTTGACCTGTGCAATGGTTTGGTTCCTGAGTGGGGTTTCCTTTCTGTCCAGTATGCATTGAGGTTTTGGTAGGAATTCTCCCTCCAGTTCCACCTGGATCACAAACCAGTCAATTATATGATTAGAATCATGTACATATTTCTTCAATAATGAAACATGGAAAACGTTATGTGCTTTTACTGTGGGAGGAAGTGCTAGCCTGTAGGCTACAGGTCCCACTCTATCTAGAATTTCAAAGGGTCCACAATATTGAGGTGCCAACTTGGCACATGCTCCCATCTTCAAGGAACTCTTTTTGGGCCTAACCCTGAGGTATATGTGGTCTCCCGCCTTGAACTCTCTTGGAGTTCTCTTTTGGTCGGCGTATCTTTTCTTTCGGTCCTGAGCGACCTTTAGACTTTGTTTTATATGAAACACTTGTTGTTCCATTTATTTCAACATGTTGGGTCCAATAGTAACTCTGTTTACAGGATTACTACAACTGAATGGATTATTACATGGCCTACCGTAGAGGACTTCGAAAGGGCTCGTCTTCAGGGATTCTTGGTAGCCGTTGTTGTAGGCGAATTCCACTAGTGGTAGGTAGTCTTCCCACTTTTTGGGTTGATGCATTACATGCATCCTGAGAATGTCTTCTAATATTTTATTCACCCTTTCTGTCTGTCCATCGGTTTGAGGGTGATAGGTTGTGCTAAATAGTAATTTGGTCTCCAAACCAACCATCAGTGATTTCCAAAAGTTGGAAGTAAATTTTGTATCTCTGTCAGACATGATCTCTTTCAGTATACCATGCAGTCTAAATATCTCCTTCATGAATACGTTGGCGATGTCTATTTCCTTACAAGTTGACTTGATGGGGATAAAATGAGCGGACTTGCTCAATTTATCCACCACTACCATGATGGCGTCATTCTATTTGGTTGAGGTTGGTAATCCGGTGATGAAATCCATGGAGATGGTTTCCCATTTCCATTTTGGGATTGGTAGAGGTTGTAATAATCCTACTGGGTGTCGGTGTTCTGCTTTTACCTGTTGGCATTCTATGCATTTGGCTAAGTACTTAGCTATGTCTTTCTTCAATCCAGGCCAATAGAATTGTTTTCCTGGTGGCCGTGATCATCTTCTAGTATCCTGGATGACCAGTGTAGGGTCTTTTGTGCAGTTCATCCATTATGAACCTCTTCAAGTCGTCACAATCTGGGATATACAATTTGTTTCTGTAAGTGAGCAAACCTCCTTCCATCATCTGGTAGCCTCCATATTTTATCCCTGTGGGTTCTTGTTGCAGGTACGAGGTCATGGTCTGGAAGAATGTGTCTATTTCTTGTGCATTTTTTACTCTTTCCTTGACATCCATCTTGCAGGTGCTTACTACTGCCAGGTGAATTGTTTTCATGCTTATGCTAAGGGAATTGGCCACCCTATTTTCCTTTCCCTTAATATGTTTGATTTCAAAATCAAACTCGCTGAGGAGGGCCATCCACCTAGATTGTCTTGCATTGAGATTTGGTTGGTCAAACATATATCGTAATCAACAGTGGTCTGTCATAAGTACAAATTTTCTTCCCAAGAGGTAATGCCTCCACATTTTCAAGGCATGCACTATAGTGGCCAACTCTAGATCATGGGTCACATAGTTGACTTCATGCTCATTCAATTTTTGGAATTCATAGCAGATCACACTTCCTCCTTGCATACAGACTCCTCCGAGCCCTTCCTTACAGGCATCTGTGCATACGAGGAAATCAACTCCGAGGTCGGCGATCTTCAGCACGGGTGCATGGGTTAGTAGATGTTTTAGGGTTTGAAATCTTTCTTCACATTTTTGTGTCCACGTGAATTTTGTCCCCTTCTTCTAGAGGGTAGTGATTGGACTCCCAATATTAGAGAATCCTTTTATAAATCTCCTATAGTATCCTTCCAAGCCCATAAAGGATCTGATATCTGAAACATCCTTCGGGGTAGGCCATTCCATGATAGAACTAATCTTATCAAGCTCTACTGCTACCCCTTCTTCAGATAGGACATGGCCCAAGTAATGTATTTGCTTCTGGAAAAAGTCACACTTGCTAAATTTGGCATAGAGATGATGTTCTCTTAGCACTTGAAGCACATGCCTAAGGTGTTCCTCATGTTCCTCTCTATTCTTGGAGTAAATTAATATGTCGTCAATAAAAACCAACACAAATTTGTCTAGGATTTTGCTGAGCACATTGTTCATCAAGAACGTAAAAGTGGTAGGGACGTTGGTCAATCCGAATGGTACTACCACAAACTTGTAGTGACCATATCTCATCCTGAAGGCAATTTTATGGATGTCTTCGCCCTTGTTTCGGACTTGATGGAATCCAGATCTCAAGTCGATCTTCGAGAAGATAGAGGCACCTCCCAATTGATCGAACAAGTCATCGATCCTGGGTAAGGGGTATTTTTTCTTTATGGTTATCTTATTGAGTTGTCTATAATCTATACACAGTCGAAGGGTACTGTCTTTCTTTTTCAAAAATAGGACTGGTGCTCCCCATGGAGACACATTGGGCCGGATATAGCCTCTGTCCATCATTTCTTTCAGTTGTAATTTAAGTTCAACTAGCTCAGGTGTGCTCATCCTATAGGGTGTCCTAGACACTGGCACCGCTCCTGGTTCAAGTTCTATTGAGAAGTCGATGTCCCTTCTCGAAGGTAAACCCGATACCTCTTCCAGAAATACATCTCTATATTCTCTCAGTGTGGGGTGGTCTTCGAGGCTTGGTTTGTCACCTTCAATTGTTTTCAACATCTGTATTGCATATAATGGACATCCTTTTCTACAATACTTTCTCATTTGAAGCGTTGATATTTGTCTCACCGAGACAAGTTTTTGGATTCCTTGAAGGGTTATTTTTCTTCCTTCTTCACTTACACATTCCAAGGTTTTATGGTAATAGTCCAGTTTGGCTTTATGGGTGGCTAGCCAGTCCATACCAATCAACAGATCATACAATCCCAGGGGTAATATGTTAAGGGTTTCTTGGGTGGGGAATTCACACATAATGAATTGGCAGGTTGGTATGACCTCCGCTACCCTTCTTTTGGTGCCAGTGGCTAGCTGTACCAACCATGGCTTGTTTTTTTTTATGTGGATGTAGTTTACATTTATCCACAGCCTTAGGGGCTATATAACTCAAATTTGAACTAGGGACAATCAGAATAGACACTATATGGTTGGTGATCATACCTTCGATTTCCACCACTGAAGCTTGGTGGTCAGCTTGGTTATTATCCAAGGCTGCATAAATTTGCAGTACACTCCTGGCCACGATATTGACGGTGGTAGCTTCTTGAATGTTGTAAATTCTTTGGTTGTTTTGTTGTCGGTGTGGGCAGTCCTTTAGTAGATGTTCTTCTCCACAACCCCAACATTTCAAAGGTTGTCTCTTTGGGTTATCAGTCTTTACTGGGGCAGATCCAGAAAGTTTATTTCTGCTCAAGGAGGGAAAGTTCTGCTGGTGTACACTTTGGGCTGGGAAGCTCATCCTTGAGTTCCTTTTATAGTCCTTAAATCTTGGGCATTTAAACCCCTTTTTCTGGAATCCTGAACTATTATTCTACTTCCAGCCTTCGTGAGGTCCTGTCCGAGGCCGAAGATGTTCATAACAATATCTTGCCTTTCAGATAGTATCTTCTAGGGTCTTTGGTTCATCAAATTCAATCCTTTTCTGATAGTTCTTAGGTAGTCCATTGATGAATCGTTGCACCTTTGCCTTTTCTACTTTTATGTAGGGTACATACCTCAAAAAATCGAGGAATCTGCTGACATATTCCTCTATGGTAAGTTGCCCCAGCTTGAGTTCATAGAATTCTTTATCCTTTTCATTGAAGTATTTTTCCGATAGATATTTCTTCCTGAAGTATTTCTCAAACCGTTCCCAAGACAGGTCTTCTTCGTGAATCCCTTTTACATTCTTAAGGTCTTCCCACCAAATGGAAGCCTTTCCATTCAAGTTGAAGGTGGCTACTTAGGCCTTCAAGTTTTCTGAGAAGTTATGGACTTTGAAATACTTCTTTAGCCCAAGAAGCCAGGCCTCCACTTCCTCTCCTTTCCTTATTTCACCATCGATGGAGGGTGGTTTGGCCTTCTTGAACTCTTTGAGATTATAATTCTTGGAAAGTTTTCACTTCCTTCGTTTTCTTCGGGAATGAGAGCTAGTTCTGCTACTAGAATATCCCTCCAAGTCGCCAGCTTCCTTTCCAGAGAAATCATCCGACGCTTGTCCCTTATCTCTGGGGTGGACCTTTCTAGAGGTTCTCCTCTCAGTGTGGCCACTGATATGACCATGTTTCTGTATCTCAGGTTCATGTTGCAATTGTATTTGTATGTCGAATAAGATCTACAATAAAACTGCATTAATTTTCGTTTGCTTCTCTTTCTCTTTTATCATCCTCTCGTTGTTAGCCTTGCAGCTCTGCAATTCGACCATGAGGCTCCTCACAATATTAGATAGATCTGGAGGGGTCCCTACCGCCATCCTTTCATCATACTATTTGTCTCTATTGTGGGATCCCTCCCCCACTTCATGGTGAGTCACCATTCTATACATCTGTAATTTCCCGTGGTTGATCTTTCTCTTGTGTGCAAAAGAAAAACTCTGGTTGTTAGTCAATATTTATATTCATTTATGACCAGTACATAATTCATATTTTTCACATGCACACACACAATAGGAGTTTTCATTCTTAACTTCGACTTTTAATTGAGGGGGTCAAGATAAAGAGTTACTCCTTTTAATAGTACTCTGAATGGAGTCTCTATGCAATCCATTCATGAGACCAAGAAGGCCAAGTGTTGTAACCATGCTCTGATACCAATTTGTAACACACCCACTACGAGAACTAGAATTTTTCCTCTTTTTCCTTCTTTTCACAGAGGAACAGGATCCCCCGAATTCCTATGGGGCCTGATGCAGACCCTACCATCCCTTATCCTTACCCATGTGATCGTTGGCTATGACCATGGGACTTACCAGAGAGGTTCTTCCAGCTTTCATGATTCGGGAAATCGCGATGCATGTGTTCCCCTACTCTCTTATCTCTCGATGTGCCGAAATCCGAAAGGGACTAGTAGTTTGTCACATCTAACAATGCCTCGAATTAAAACCTAGCATCCCACCTTTCGAAGTTTCGCGTATCGGGATTTCTCAATAGAAGAGGACTAGGGGTTCATACCCTTTGATATTCTGGGTGCCGAAACACCGAAAACCAAATCGACATGTGCTAAGCCATATCAGGATTTCACACGTCAGGAATTCATGACTGGCGTGCACTAGGGACTTGCTTCTAGACATCCTGGGTGCTAAAATACCGAGACATCAAGACTTATCCATGTTATTATTATTTTGGGGTTTCGCAAGTTGGGATTTCGGGATATGCACAGACAGAAGGTCTCGCACTTAGGTTTCCCGGGAGACGAAACTCCTAAGCCCGTATTCATCGCTAAACTCATTTTGGGGTTTCGCAAGTCGGGAATTCGTGACCGACGAGTACAAGGGAATTGACCCTTGGGTTTGGGGGGTGCCGAAACATCCAAACATCCAAACTCTAGAAACACTATGTCATTTCAGGATTTCGCACGTCGGGATTTCGGGACTGGCGAGTACAAGAGACGTGCCCTTAGATATCCCGGGTGCCCCCGAAACACCGTATCTCATCCACTCTATTATCATTTCGGGGTCCTGCAAGTCGGGATTTTGGGATATGCGTAGACAGGAGGTCTCGCACTTAGGTTTTCTGGGAGCCGAAACACCAAACCATATATCCTCTAAACTCACTTTGGGGTTTCTCAAGATGGGGTCTCGCGATGTGCGATGACAAGAAGTCTCTCATCTAGGTTTCCTGGGAGCTGAAACTCTGGAGTTCATATATATATACGCTAAGCTCGTTTCGAGGTTTCGCAAGTCGGGATTTCATGATGTGCGATGATAAGAAGTCTCGCATCTGGGTTTCTCAAGAGACGAAACTCCAAAGTTCATATGTATACACTAAGCTCATTTCGGGGTTTCACAAGTCGGGATTTCATGACATGCAAATACAAGGAAACTTGCCCTTGGGTATCCCAGGTGCCGAAACGCTGAAACACCAAACTCTAACCACGCTATACCATTTCGGGGTTTCGCAAGTCAGGATTTCATGACATGCGAAGACAAGGAAACTTTCCCTTGGGTATCCCAAGTGCCGAAACGATGAAACATCAAACTCTAACCATGCTATACCATTTCGGGATTTCGCGACATGTGAAGACAAGAAAACTTTCCCTTGGGTATCCCCGGTTGTCGAAACTCTAAAACACCAAAACTTATCCATGCTATACTATTTCGGGGTTCCACATATCAGAATTTCATGTCTGGCGAGTACAAGGAAACTTACCTTTAGATTTCTTGGGAGCCAAAACACCGAAACACCAAAAGTTCGGGAACCATTCTTTCTGGTGCAAGGTTTCCAAACTTAGGCCATAAAATCCTCCAACGGATCCTTGGGTAATTATCACCAGGCTGGGTGACTTGACGGAAGGGTATTCTTAGATTATCGAGCTATGAACTTTGTGATAGGGCTGAGGTAAGCTTAAATAGTTACTTAAAAATGGTAGTCCCTTCCAGAAACTCACTCCAGCTCTGGAATAGGATGGAGCTTCCCAGAAGGAGGTGCCTTAGGGAAAACAAACCAGGGCATATCATGGGTTGTGAACATGGGAAAACTCTCCATGGGATGAGCTTGAATCTGAACTTATACATTCTATACATAAATCGATTATAATCATATAAGCATAAGCACACATTCATTGTTGCTGATCGAAACACCAGGCAACCACTGCTATACAGAAATCAATCATTTATAAGTGTACAAACATGAGCATGCATCCATTATATTTAATTCCAATATGCGAGATGTAAAAAATTATCATAAAGAACACCAGGTATGGCATGACTGTTGAGAGAGGTCCTCATTTCCACCCAACCATAGGCTCAGCGACCCGCAACAAATTTACCACTATCCACCCCCGAGCTAGACCACGATGCTTTGAGACTCAGTCTCCTACTTCCCACTCATCGGAAGTCGAGGACGAAGGTTACTCTCCTTCTTCTCTGCTCAAGACTCGCTGTATTTTTCCGGAGTTCCCCTGGTTCTCTTTCTGCTATTCTTGTTGCATGCCCTCTCCCCACACTTCCCTTCTTGCTTTGTCTTGCAAGGTTGCGTGTGGCATGAATTCCCCCATAGTGGTCAGGTTTGAGGGCTTGTACGGATGGGCAGTTCACCCCCATCCCCTCATTAACTCATGAGGAGTCTCCCCACCTACCATCCTGGTGAGTAATTCATTCCAGGGCCAGAGAGCAGCTTTGGTCTTTGAGCCAGTAAAGACCAACACAGAATTGGTTTGGTGGAAGTTAATGCCACCATTCTAGGTGCCTTCCACCACCTTTCATCATCCATCGTGGTCTTCTTTTCAGTACATCCCCCTCTTAGAAGTCATGCAACATATATATAAACACATTATTTACATTCGTTGACCCTTTATACAGGGTCTGTCAAATCACACATTCACATCTTGGAGTTTTCCATAATTCTTGGCCAATATAGTTATTTTTACAAACTGGGGGAAACAGGGTGTTAAATCAGGCCCGTGTGGGCCACTTCATTATCTTGTTCACATGATTTCCTAGATGATACTTTTCCTTTGGATGAATCCATCATTGAAGCCATGAATGTTTCCGAGAGACCTTGGGACGATATGCATCATCGATCTTATTTTCTCCCAAGTCTTGAAAAAATTGAGCAAGATGATTTTAGATCTACCCTGAGTGAGATAGTCGGTCATGTCGTAGTTCCACTTGATACACATGGCATTTACGCAGAAGGGAATATGGCGATTATTTCTCCCACTGTCCAGATCAATATCTCTCGTACCCCTGGCAATATTGAAAACGTAAATATAGGTGCATATTGTTTGCTAGAAGAGATTCTAATCTACACCAACCTCTTCAAAGAATTTCGAGACGTATTCGCTTGGTCATATGAAGAGATGCCAGGGATCGACCCCCATATTGTTGAACATGAGATTAGGACTTACCCAGATGCTAAACTCGTTCAACAACATCTTAGAGCTGTTAATCCTAGGAAGGTCCCCGCTATTAAGGTAGAGGTAGAGAAGCTACTTAATGCTGGCTTTATCTAGCCAGTTCCCTTGACCGAATGGGTATCCAACCCCATTCTTGTGAATAAAAAGCAAGGAACCATCCATGTGTGTATGGAATTTCGTGACCTGAACAAGGTATGTCCTAAAGATAACTTCCCCACGCCTTTCATTGATCAAATTCTTGATGAGTGTGCGGGAAGAGAAATATTTTCTTTTATGGAAAGATTTTTAGGTTATAACCAAATCTAGATCAAACCCAAAGACCAACATAAGACGACATTCATATGTCCCTGGGTCACGTTTGCATATCGGAAAATGCCTTTCGGCCTGAAAAACGTCGGAGCAACCTTCCAACGAGCCACGACTTTTTCTTTTCATGATCTCAAACACATAGTCGAAGCTTACCTCTATGATCTTGTTGCTCACTCTCGCAAGAGAATGGATCATGCTACACACCTTCGACTGGTTTTTTAAAGATGTCGCTATTATAGAGTCCAACTCAACCCTCATAAATGAATCTTTTTCATTAGATATGGCCGTCTCTTAGGATTCTTAGTCTCCGAGACAGGGATCATGGTAGATCCACTTAAGGTTGATGCAATTCTTCAGTTGCCTCCCCCATGCATGATTAGACATCTTCAAGGTTTACAGGGGAAAGCTAACTTTTTGCGTCGGTTTATTGTGAATTATGCCAATATCACTAAGGTTTTCATGCGCCTATTGAAGAAATACACCCCGTTTATCTGGGATGAGTGAGCCCAACAGTCTTTTGACACTTTAAAGAAAGCCTTGGTATCAGCCCCTCTACTGAAATCTCCTGATTACAGTAGAGATTACTTGTTGTATATCGCCGCATCTGAAGAGACCATTGGTATGGTTCTAGTTCAGGAGGATGATGAGCTCTGCGAGCACATCATCTGCTATCTCAGTTGAAATTTAGTCTGTCCTGAATGGAATTACTCACACATTGAAAAGATAGCTTTGGTTGTTGTCCACGTAGTCCAACATTTACGACACTATATATTTCTTTGAGAAACTACTATTGTTGCCGATGTTAATCCATTTCAATATTTCCTCACTAGACATATCATAGGCAGAAAATATAATAAATGGATTGTCATCCTATAAGAATTTGATCTCGACTTTTCTTCATCCAAGTCCAAGAAATCACTAGTTTTTGTAGAGTTAATATCTGATTTCCCACGATTAGACAAAGATGCTATTCATGTCGATTCATTCGCGGATGAACACATTTTCCTTGTCTCGTCGTCCGACCCCTGGTATGGAGATATTGTTTTATATCTTCAAACCTTGAAGTTCACTCAGCATCTCTCGCGAGATGATTGACGACATGTTAGATACCAAGCCAAAAATTATACAATCGTCAGCGACACTTTTTATCATCAAGGAATAGATAGCATATTACATCATTGTTAACTCGCGAAGAAGCCGAGTTAGTCCTTAATGATTGTCACAAAGGGGCTTGTGATGGTCATCTATCCGGGCTTGCAACAACCCGAAAAATATTGTGATCCGGTTACTTATGGCCCACCATCTTTAAAGATTGTATTGAAGTGGTTAAGAAGTGTCACCCTTGCCAGGTGTTCACTCGAAAAATGCGCTCGCACCCATCCCCTCTCCACCCAGTCATTACCATAGGTCCCTTCACTAAGTGGGGAGTAGATTTCATTGATTGAAACCCAACTTCAGCTAGGGGGCATCAACACATTATCGTGGCTATCAACTACTTCACCGAGTGGGACGAAGCCATGGCTACCGTGAAATCCGATGGGAAGACTGCAATTTTTTTTGTATTGAACCAAATTATTGCCCGGTTCTATATCCCGAGTGAGATTGTCACTGATCATGGTAGTCATTTTCAAAATGAGATGATGATAGAAATAGCATCTAAGCTGGGGTTTAAACATGATCACTCATCTCCTTATTACCCCTAGGAAAATGGGCAAGTAGAGGCCATCAATAAGTCTCTCAAGACCATTTTGCAAAAAACTTTTAGTTGGAGCAATTCCAACTAGCACATCATGTTATATCCCACACTTTGGGCATATCAAACCTTGGTTAAGAATGCCACTAGTTTTTCTCCTTTTCAGTTAGTACACGGTGTGGAGTCGATACTTCATGTTGAATGTGAAATCCCTTCTCTCAAATTGGCAGTTGAGCTCCTACCTGACACTTCGGATTTAGAGCAACACCTTGTACACCTAGAGAGTCTTGATGAGAAGCGTCGGGACACCTTTACAGATATCGAGGCAAACAAGAAATGTGTCAAGGTTCAGTACGATAAGTTTGTCTATCCTCGATTGTATGCTGAGGGTGACTTGGTTCTCTTGTATGACCAAGCCAAAGAACCACTAGGGGTAGGCAAGTTTAAACCCATGTGGCATGATCCATATATCATGTGATGTGTTCTAGAAAAAGGAGCCTACAAGTTGGAAGATTATGAATGGAATAAATCAGATGAGCCCATAAATGGGCTCTACTTAAAAAATTATTACGCTTGAGCCCTGGGCTTGGGAAAAAACCTTTGTATACTAATGTAAATTTAGTGTATATACACATTTTCCCCTTTTTTTTGTCTTTGGCTTGATTATCAATTTTTCCCTTTTGTTGGTAGATGTCAACGGAATCTTTGGTCTATGTAGGATTCACAGATGGAGCCAATCGTCATACATGAAACTTAGCTTCCACCGCTTGGGTGATTTACTCGTCCGAGGGTTTGCTGGTGTCTTCAGGTGGAGTATGCCTAGGGCCATACACGAATAATGTGGCCGGAAATAGTGTCATTATTGAATTATTGCGTGATGATATCTATTTCAGGATTAATCCATAAGTGCGGACACGAACCGATCTCCCTAGATCCACCTGGATCTAGAACAAAACAGAACAGAATACTACTCTTTCCCTAGATCTAACCTATTGATTGAACTAAGAGATAAGGATTATGGACATACCTTATGAACGCTTTCCTAGGTCTCTATTGTTCCAAGCTTCGCTCTGATGCTCTTGCTCCATTCAGATCACAACAGAACAAACCAATCAAAGTAAAGGCAGATTACTATATTCAATAGCTAGTCTATACATGTGATCAAGGAATCATGTAATAAAATGACATCATCTTTATGGGAAAGGGACATATTACTGTATTGAATTAATTGAAAGTGAAACTTACAACCTGAGCCTTGATGTCGTAGGTCTCCTTTCGATGGCTCCTAGCTTTGACACACACACTTGCTCATGCATGAAGAAAATCAACCACTTGTGATGACCTTGTTGTAGTCTCTTGCTGCTGTAGCATCAATCCTTCATACAGGCTTTTAACAATTCTGCAATCAATCTCTTGCTAGCTTGCTTCTAACCTTTTCCATGAGCCATCTTCTCAATATATAGGAGAAGATAATTTAGTTCCTTAGATAGGAAATGATCCCAAGATATCTGGAATGCCAGTACTTGAACAACCATTTGTTAGCCAACTCATTCTTCTCGAAGATTCTCTTCTAGAAGGCTCGAGAACTTCATCTTTTTCCTCTTTAAAAACATGTTCGCACCCTGGCAATGATTACAGTGCAAACTATCCGCACCCTGGCTTAATGCAGCCTGCGAGAATTAAGCATTCTCACATGTAGCTATATAGGTAGCCTGCGAACATCCTTGAAAAATATAGTTTCAAGAAGAAGACAAGTGTAACTTTTCTCAGGAAAGTATTCCTATTGAAGAGCTTGATTTTTCATCATCATGAAATCACCATAACATCATCACGATGACCAAAATTGTGGATAACAGAATTCCCCCCAAAGTCTGAGAGTGGAATCAGTGACAGTCGACGGACTTTGTAAGCTGCATGTGTGTGTCAAGAACCAAGAGCACATCTAATCAGAAACCTGCAAACATCCAAGCATCGGCAAAATATAATATGTATCCCTTCTGAGGTAGGCATTCCCATACTCAGATCATAGACTGATGACATCATAAGCAAAGATCATGGCCACCAATCATACACTGTGGATCCATGCAGTCATAACATAGCATAGCCACATGAATACACTGTGGATCTATGTGACAAATTTTCAATCAAGACGACATAGCCACGAAACATACACAGTGGATCTATGTGTCGCAAATCATACATAATCCATCGCAACCTGGATCACCAAGATAATATCCAGGGTCTTCAACCTCATCGCCCAAAGTACAAATCTGGCCATGTGATTACATGTGTCGAAGTCGAACATGGCAGAAACCACTTGATTACCGGTCATTGATGCAACCGTTAACAAGTGCGAGGGAAATCACCATTAATGTCAATGACTCCCAAGGTACCAAAGTACAATCTATCAACTGTTAATAAATGAGCTGATGTCGAACAATCGAAATAATCTTTCGATCAGGGGTCAATGATGTAAACCCACTGTCAAAAGTGAGGAAACTTGCCATTGAGGCATGCAAGCTCCAAGGTACTGAATGATTTCTAAGTCTCAATCCCGGATAATGTGCTGATGTCGACGGAACAAGACTCATCACAGGAGGGCCTTGATGTATCCCCCATCAATGACACGAAATGAGTAACAGAGTTTGAAAGTGAAATAGAGCATGTAACAATTGGACTTTGGACACAGGGAAGGCCGACACAAAAGGAATAGATAACTGCAGATGGCCAACTCAAGTAGAGGTTTCAGACAGACTTCTCTTGAACATATGAATGACACGACCAATGATTTGGTAGCCTTGAATCAAATACGACACATGGAAAGACCTTGTTATCAAATCGAATGAGAGACAAATGAATTACCCAAACCGGCTTCAGATGATGAATAGGGAGTGTCATGTTCAAGAGCGACTCTTACTGCCAATTAATGTAAAGATGAAACATATCCCTTTCCCAAATTCCCCCCCACCATTTCTGGCAAGTACCTCTTTATTTTTATGCAAGCTTGAAGAGGATCACATATGCTTGTTGATATAAGCTAATCCTTTGGACGAGTCCCTCAGAGTATTTTTAACGAACCCTAGGAAGGAGTGGTTCGGTCCCATTATGGTTCGGTCCAAAGAAAGAAAACTCAAAGGTTTTTCAAGATTATAGAGTTTGTAAAAACACTCAAAAGAGAACTCTCTCAGTTCCTTTTTCGTACAGTAGTCCAATGAGACCGAAAAAGGGTTAAACTATCGCTCAAAGGACACATACTTCAAATACTTTATCGAGCGTGAAAATAGCAAGGTCGCTCGGCAATCTTTTCCTATTTAGAGAGTCTGAAAAGAGCTTAAAGATAACTCCAAAGGGGTTCCTTTTTCGTGTGACCACAGCGAGCCCAAAAAATGGATAAAACAACGCTCGATCACGTTCTTATGTTTTTGACAAGCGCAAGAACGGATAAAAAGCGCTCGAGGTTTTATATTAAAACCATAGAAAGCAATCAAAAATATACCACACCATATAAAAATCGTCCATAACCCTTCATGTTCCATACTTGCAAAGCATTTCACTCATTTCTTCATTAGCAATTAGGGTTAATTAATGAATAAATATGAAAAACCCACTTTTTGACATAGTAAAAGTAATAAAATGAATTTATAACATATTTTACCATGCCATTTTTACCATTTTACCATTTGGGTGCAAAAACTTCCATTTTACCCTCTACCTTCATCGTTGATTTTCGGGAGCTTCGAGGCATCATTCCACGAGCCGTCTGGATCAGATTGGTAAGTTCTCCATTCCCTAGCTTTTCATGGTTTAAATTCATGATTTAAGTGGTTAAATCTCAAGTTTTAAGCTGATTTTTGGAACCCTATGCATGAAGGAGGATTCTCGCACGCTGCCCATACGGGGCCTGCGAGAAGTCCTCATTCTTGCAGGTGGGCTTCAGGTAGAGTGCGAGAAGTTCGCACTGTGCGCTATAAGCCACCTGCGAACAGTGCAGTGCCCAATTTTTTTTTAAATGTTTAGCCAATAAAACCAATTTTTCCCATGTTTTAGATGATTAACTATCTTCACATGGTTGCCATGCAGGTTAACAACTATCATTATGGTGCTTGAATGGAGAGAATGGGAACACGAGTAAGACAATACCAATGCCGAAAATCACCCTCAAACCATTGTTGCTTTAAGAGATTGCGGTCTCCTGAAGTATTTCCGCATTCCGGGCATGAGAGCCCAAGTTCGATTGCTAGAGTATTTGATCCGAATGTGGGACCTGGATCAACAAGTCTTCAACGTGGGAGCTCATACCTTGACTATAGACATCGAGGACATCTATTTCTTGACTGGGTTGTCCATAAGGGGATCTTATGTCAGTTTGACCGGCAGCCGAAGGGGTGGTTTGAAAATGAGTGAGTATTGCAGGCAGTATTGCGTACCTGGGGCTAAACGTCGGGAAGGGAAGGTGGCCATTTGGGGAGTGACTGATATAACTCTCTATACCATTCTCTTTACCATAGCTCGGATGGCAGGAAGTGTTGCTCCACACATGGCTCTGCAGAGCTACTTTCAGTATGCCATCGAGTGTATGGAGCCCCAGGTTTTCAACTGGGTTGATGCAGTCCTACGCAGTCTCAAGAAACAACTGACCAAATGCAGGCGTGAAAATTTAAAACAGTTTGGGTATGGATCTCTTTTGGTGTCCTTCTTCTGCGAGAGAGTCCCGGTGTTTAGGCTTCAGGCCGATTGGCACTTTTCGGGTCCTAGGGACCCAAGGATGTTACGATGGTGCCAACTCATGGCCCGACATGTGGCAGGGCCTATCGTCAGGTATGACGATCGTTTCTTCGATTGGCTTCAAGGCCAGGTGCTGATGATAGAGGATTACGCATATGCTGGCTTAGATTTCCGTGGTTATCCTGACCTTGCATTGCCTGAGGATGCACAGTGGGGGAACCTTGGTAAGAAGTATACCAGTTTTAATTTTTTAAATGTTTTTGTATTTTTGATATATTTTAAATGTTTTTTGTTTATAGATTAATCTGAAGACTAACACCAAAATTTTGTTGATAACACAGACGTCGGAGCATATATACCTACTGGTAGTTCTCCTGTCCAGCGTCGAGGAGAGGCAGCAGTAGCAGTTCCACAGTACGCCGAGGACTATTTGACAGTAGAGCAGAATTTAGAGGGCCTTATGGCTAATGTTCCAGACATGCCCCTAGAGGAGATTCCTCAACGCGATCAACGTCACACCGTGGGATTCTCTGCATCTATGGGTCGCTTGCTCCACAGAGTTGCTAGGACTTTAGTCTGTTATCATGAACATCATTAGTGATGTCATTTTGTAGAAGCCATGAGCTTCCATTTTTTATATTTTGGTCTTTGGACAACCATTTTGTAAAAAAACCAAACTTTGATCGTTATATATATATATACACGGCTTCTACCGGCTTACTTTACATTGTGTACATTTTAATGTGTTTGATTTTATAAATTGTTCAAATGCATGTCCAATACATAATTAGCTAAAGCATCTGTCAATATATTAAGACTTCTAGGAATGTGTTGATATTCAATGTGGTCAAAATATCGTTCCAAGAGACGAATTCACAAATATATCCTTAATAAAGTAGGGCTTCAAATAGAATATACATTACTGAGATGTAGTACTACCAACTGCGAGTCCAGTCGGACAACCAAATGACGAATCCCAAGAGAAATAGCATCAACCAATAGTTCAACAACGACGCTATACTCTGCGATGTTGTTGGTTGCTCGGCCAAGACATATACCTTGTAAAGATATGAGTTCGTTTGTCGGGGCATAGATTGCCCATGCAGCGGAAGCTAGGTTCCAAGTACTACGGCTAGCTCCATCAGCGAAGCCAATATAAGGTAGTGAATACTCCGACATCTGACAATCAAACACAACGTCACGTAAGGGCAGAGACTAGATAACGTCAAAAGCAAAACTAATGTAACACACACACGCAGTATGATATATAAAATACATGTACTCATGCACAAATAACTTATGCATAGTACTTCTTTAAGTACAACCTATTCCTGGGTTCACTCAAAGGTACACCATCATAATCGACTAGTTCATACGCTCCTTTTTCCAAAACTTTACTAACAATATAGGGACCACGCCACATAGGCTCAAATTTCCCAGCTCCGAGGACATCTCTATCTTGTTCATATAGAAGAACAAGATTGCCTTCATAGAAAACACGAGGCTTGACATGCTTTTCATATTGTGCCTTAACGCGTTTCTTTTGGGCTTCAATCACCAAAGTGGCATCACGTCGGGTCTCGTCTAATCACATCAAAAACAACAGACGTTCCTCTTCTGCAGAAGTATTGGGTAAGAGCTCTACGGCTAGCTTCAAAGAAGGAATTTCGCATTCTATCGGTAGAATGGCTTCCATGCCATAAACTAAACGAAAGGGTGTAAATCCCGTGGCGGATTTAACAGATGTTCGATACGCCCACAATGCTGAAGACAACATCGTGTGCCAACTAGTCTTATGTATTCCTATCATCCGTCGAATCATAGTTATGAGAACCTTATTGATAGCTTCGACCTGGCCATTAGCCTGTGGATAATAAGGTGTTGAGCTGTCATGACGAAGGCCCAACTTCGTTGTAAGTTATGACATCATATAATTCCGAAAGTGACTACCGTGATCGGTAACGATAGCCTGAGGGACACCAAAACGAGTGATGACATGGTTGAACAGAAATAATGCTGTAGTCTTCCCAGTATTATCGAATGTTGGCATTGCCTCGGCCCACTTTGTGAAATAATCAACAGCTACAATAATATAGCCATGCCCCCCGGCCGAGTGAGGGTGACATGTCATGAAATCAATGCCCCATTTAGCAAAAGGACCTACTGAGATGACAGGATGAAGGGGAGTGGGATGCGACCGAATCTTCTGTTGATAGGTCTGACAGGCATGACACTTCTGGACAGCAGTAATGCAGTCATGGAACAGAGAAGGCCAAAAGTATCCTGTACGTAAGATTTTCTGAGCAGTAGCATACCCAGACATGTGAGCGCCACATGCTCCTGAGTGGCAGTCATTCAAAGCTTTCTCAGCTTTGTCAAAGGTTAGACAATGCTGAAAGACAGAGTCAATGCCTCAACGATAAAGATTGTCACCGAGAATGATGTATTGGAGAGCCTGATAACGTATGCGACATCGTTCATTACTGGACAAAGCAGGCTGGAAAGTTTGAGTTTGGAGATATATAATGATATCTCCGTACCAAATATCATCAGTACTTATAAGGAAAAGTGATTCGTCAGGTAACGAACCAACTGCTACACTTTCTGTGGCAGAGTGGGGGAAATCACAAATTAGCTCAGCAAAAACTAGGGATTTCTTCGACGTGGTGCGATCGAATTCCAAGTCGAACTCCTGGAGAATGACTATCCACTTGGAGTACTTGCCCCCCAGCAATTGACGAGTCAAGATATGTTGCATGGGGTTACAATGTGAAATCACAGTAGTTTTTCTGGCGAGAATGTAATGACGAAATCGTTGGACTTCTTGAACAGCAGCCAAAGCCAGTTTCTCAACATGTTGGTACTTGACTTCCGTTGATGATAGACTTCTACTCAAGTAATATATAACATGTTCATCGTGGTTTTCATCCTCTTGAACAAGGACCATGCCGATGGTATACTCGGACGCTGCTAAATAAAGAAAGTAATCCCGACTATAATCAAGAGGAAAGAGAAGAGGAGCTTTTGTAAGGGACAACTTTAGAGCTTCGAAAACGTTATTGGCAACTTTATCCCAAACAAACTCGGGACCTTTCTTTAAAAGACGTGTGAAACCACGAGTAATCTCGGCGTAATTCGGTATGAAATGACAAAGAAAGTTTGCTTTCCCCTGCAAACTTTGTAACTGGCACAGTGAAGAAGATGGAGGAAGATTGAGAATTACCTCAACCTTAATCGGATCTACCCGAATCCCCTGACGTGACACAATGAAACCGAGAAGACGGTCGGACTCTATTGAAAAGACACATTTATGAGGGTTTAGGCGAATGTGATAGAACATACAATGAATGAAAATGGCTCAAAGATGATTAGGGTGATCGACTCGACGTAAGGAATGAGCCGGCAAATCGTCCAAATAAGGTTGAATGATATGCTTTATATCGTGAAATGCATAAGACATTGCACGTTGAAATGTGGCACCTGCGTTCTTCAGACCGAACGGAAGTTTTCTATAGGCGAAAGTACCCCAAGGACAAATAAAATCATTTTTATGTTGGTCCTCAGGAGCGATGTTAATCTGGTTATAGCCGGAAAATCCATCCATGAGGGAAAAGATTTTGCTACCGGCACAGTCATCGACGATCTGGTCGACAAAAGGGGTCGGAAAGTTGTCCTTCGGACAAGCTTTGTTAATGTCCCGATAATCGACACAAACCCATATACTCCCACCTTTCTTATCGATCGGTACAGGGTTGGAAACCCATTCTGTCAAAGCCACGCGGTAAATAAAACCGGCTTTAAGAAGTTTTTCAACTTCGAGTTTAATGGCTGCCGCTTTACGTGGATGGACAGGACGGAGTCGTTGTCGTACTGGTTTGGCTCCAGGGTACGTTTTTATTTCATGCACAATGATAGACGGGTCGATACCTGGCATCTCTTTGTAACTCTAGGCAAAGACATCACGAAATTCCTTGAATAACGCAGTATAAGTGACAATTTCCTCTGGAGAACACGAAGCTCCAATGTGAACATTTTCAACTATTCCAGGTTTCACTGAAATGTCAATGGGAATCGTAGGAGAAATATTACTTAGGTTCCCTTCTGCAAACAAATCGTGTGTAGATCCAGGAATGGTCATTGTGACAACAACGGTCGACGAAGTCGAAATCCGCAGATAATTCTCGAGAGTGTGTTGTTCCAGAAACAGAATGGAACGATGATGCCCGTCGTCCCAAGGCGTATCGGCCATGACGGACATGATCATATCGTCAGTGGGAAAGATGACGCGGAAAGGATCAGGAGACAACTCCTCCGGAGAGGATGTAGAAGAGGTTGCCGATTGAATTGCTTGATAAGCAGACTCAATCGGACTTAATGGCATAACGTCGCTGAAATGAGCGTGATCTCCTGGATCGAGGACTATCCAAGGGTCAAAAGATGCGGGAAGTTCATAAGGAATAGCGGAGATCATATTAATCGAAGCAACTGACGGGCGTAGAATATCGGGTGGTGGTGGTATGGGAAAAGTACCCATTAATGAAGAGTCTTTCAACAAACCGACTCCAACATTCTCATAACTCGGTGGGGTTTTAGCTATGAACGGTACGTTCCCCGTGCGAGTATCAGAATTAAAGAAGGCAAGTTGATCAACTGTAACAACTCTTCCCTAGTGAGGAAATCGTAAGACATGGAAAAGTGTTGACACAACGGCGCGCATGGAATCTACCCAGCTACGACCAAGAAGAAGATTATAATCTAAGTGAGAATTGAAAACCTCCACTTCAACTTGGACGGTCTTACCTTCGAGAGTGACATGCAACGAGGAAATAACGCCGTAAGGCTTAAAACTAGATCCATTAAAGGATTTCAGAGTATTCTTTGATTCTGTTAACGAAGGAGAGCCAATGGCTTTCCAACAAGTAAGAGACATTACACATGTAGAGGCCCCCTCATCAACAACTGTCCGACAAATGCTCTTGTCAGCGACAATAACTTGTATCTGAAAAGCAAGCTGGGGGGGCAACCTTGGAACATGTTCGTCCAAGTCAAAGACTATCAAATTCGAATCCGTAGGGTCAATGCCACCTATAGCTTTCAACAGGGCCCTTCGTTGCGCAAGACAAGACTGAAGGACCTCAAGGGCAGACATCGTTGAAGGTGCTTGGGCCAGATCCTCCACAATACTGTAGTTCTGGGCCGCATGAGCATGAGGATTGAATGCCGACTTGTGAACAACACCTTTAGGGGGTCGTAGGACTGTATCAAGACTTGGTCTTTCGAGATGAAGAGGACCGTTTGTAGGTGGATTCGATGGAGAAGCTTGTACCAGATCAGGAGGTAAGTCGTCAACCTTCTCCTTAGAAGGAGTATAGTCTTTAGCTCTAGTTGCAATTGCAACTTCATTCTTCTTAGAATCACCGGTGCACATCAAAACATATGATGTGGTAGAAGTAGAAGGTTGGTCATAGATGACCAACGAGGCCTGTTGCTGAGACGGGAAAGGTTGAGACAAGACTGTCGGGGTAGGTGGTTTTGGTGTTCCCTGAAGGAACTTGGAAACTTCGGCACATCGAGGACAATCTTTAGTGTAGTGATTGTCGCCGAAGATAAGGCAAGGGTACCGCGGCTTACATTTATCCCGCTCTTCAATAGGAGCATTCGTAGTTGGTTCGATGGGATTATTAATTTTACCCCCCTTATTCTTGCCTCTCCCTTTCTTTGACTTATTCTTACCGGTCGGTGTAGATTGAACAACGTTCACTTCTGAGGTTTTACCGGTGGGAGGAGCAAGAGACGGGGCATTCTGAATATTAGAAGAGGTGGGTTTAGGGGTTGTGGTCGAAACGGAATGTGAGTGGGTATGATCAGTCCCAATCACACCATCAGCTGCATGCAAGGCAACTGGAGCAGTAGAAGTGCTGGAAGTACCAGGACGAGGAAGTTCGGGCAGTAAATCGTAAAGTGTTCCCATTTGCGAATAAACGAGATCAAGATACTGAGCTCGACTTATAGCCTGATCTTCTGTAACAACACCGCCCATAGCAATTTCTTTACCAATCTCGTTCACGAAGGATTTCGTGAACCATTCTGCCAGTAACTGATCAGGGAGTTCAAGTTTGATGAGACGTCGTCTACGTCTCCACTCATGTATATGATCTGAGATGTGAGTACCTTTCGTTTGTTTGAAATATGTTAGGATCTCAGTCCCAGTATCATAACGGATCGGTAACTGGTAATGCGTGAGAAAGGCCATGGCCAAGGTGTTGAAGTCAGAAAAGAAACCTTGTGGCAATTCAATATACCACTTCGTAGCCAAACCGGTGAGGGTTCGTTGAAAAAGACGAAGACAAATGGAGTCATCCATCAAAGAGTTGGACGAACACCATAAGTGAAAGGTCATGACATGATTATTCGGGTCCTCTCCTGGATTTCCATCGAATTTTGGAATATCCGATGGAAGTTTGGTAGGGATAGCAGACCATTGAGGAGAGTGATGAATAGGATCATTCAGGATCCTAGACAAATCAGGCAAATCCAAGGTAGCAAGAAACGACAACTGTCGGTTTACTTGCGGGTACTGGTGGCTTTGGGGTGGAAGCCCTGTTGGCAAACCAGTAGGGGCGTAAGTAGACTTACCATAGAGGGAAGCCCCTGGTTGATTCGGTGGTGGGAGGATAGGGTAGTAACCCCAAGGATTATAACCTTGGGTCTGAGCAGGGACCTGGGGTTGAGTAGTCTGACTAGAACCCCAAATAGGATTATTTACCCCTGGATAAGATTGGCCAACTGTAGGGACATCCTGTTGCCCCCCAATACTCTGAGGAAGATTTTGTAAAAGTTGAGTTCAAAACTGGGCCAATTCAGGAGGTATATTCTGTCCAAAGGGTGAGGTTGGACCCCCTGCTGTGGGTATAGTTCCACCCGGAACTTGTGTGCCAATCATAGGTTGTGTAGTGACTGCATTGTGTCCGGGAAGAGGGAAAGTAACCGTACCACCCTGTCCATCAACAGGGACGTGCAAGTTCAGTGCAACAGTCGGGATAATGCTACTAGCATTAGGATTTCCAGTAGGAAACTGAGGGAGTGTCGGGATGAAACCAGGAATAGGATGCCCGGGAAATTGAGGACCACCTGGAGAACCAGCTGGGGTTTTTGGAGGTGTTGGATGAGGAACATTCAACAAAGGATTCAATGCGTGGTAACCAGGGGGTAAATTTGGGTTAACCTCAGGAGGTCGTTGGGTATAAATAGGGGCAAGAGTAGTTGCAGGAATCTCGGTTTGGACACTCGTAGTATTTGCGAGATGGGCCATCTCGGGAGGAAGAACAAAACGATATGTGGTAGTCTCTGGTGCAGTCTCTGGTTCAGGAGACACAGGAGGGTTGATTTCTTAGACAGGGGATGACTTAGTGCCAAAAAGAACTCGTCGGAAATCACCCGACCAAAAAGGATCTTGGCCTACTACACCGTGAGAAGGCCCAGTGGTTGATTCAGAGGATGTAACAAGAGTCTCTTCAGAAGGATTTAATCGTCCAACAGGTCTTTCACCACGACGAATGCGGTAGTCCTATATACTATTGGTAATTCGAAATTCAGCAAGAGGATCAGTAGATTCTACTTGTGGAGGTGGTGTAAAAACTTCTGGGACGTCACTTATGTCCACGTGTGGTAGAGTAACAAGGGGAATTTCACCTAGATGAGGAGAGTCCTCAGGGGTACCCTGAGGTGTAGTTGTGTGCAAAGGTTGTGAAGCTTCCGGATGCTCCGGGGACAAACCTTGCATCCTACGTGAACGTCGTGAGCAATTGTAAACAAGTAATAAACTCCCCAACGAAAATCCTATGGTCAACTTCGAGAAACAAACAACACACACTAGTAAACAAAAACTAAGAGGCAATCACCAAGCAAACAATACCTTCTAATTTCGGAGCCACTAGTTGGTGATGAAATCCAACGTCGCAACA